>JAFIRS010001860.1:107500-283538 GCA_018342105.1 Gonioctena quinquepunctata | reverse complement strand
GAATCAACCTTCAATGGTATAGTCTGAGGTTTTAATGGATCGCACTATTTAATGGGGAAGTGTATGATATGAGCATTGCAGTTTGACTACGAGTTCAAATATTAGGTATGTATTGAGAGCGAAAATACATTTTTGTTCGAGAGGCGCCATTCGCAGTGGATCGCTACAATCACTCGAGAGCAGTTATGTCACTTTTTTCTCGAAATGCAACACATAAATATAAATGTTCACTAGTGGCGGCTATTTACCAACTAATTGCTATCGACGGCGCGCGTTTTTATGATTTTATTGCGAGCAAGTGTTGAAAGTATAAATTTCAAAGTAAGTTTTAGAAATGTAATTTCAAGTCAACAGTTGAATTGAAAGTTGATTACTTCAGATGCTGGTGTTAAAGTAAACAATTTTCTTTACAATTTTTATTATTTACAAATATAATATAACATTCAAATGTTTTTTTGAATTTTATTGACATTAATATTTATTATACAATCTGAACAACTAGAAATATTCCTTCTGCACTTCCTATGTTTTTTTTGTCATTAAGTATTCTTGTAGGAGGGATGGAATGAACAGTAGTGGCCGCCTTCAAAAGAAGGCTTTTGGCAATATTTTACTAATAATCCAACGAATCCCCAATTGAATTTAGTATTTAAAATTTCCATCGCCTGTGTCTTTTGATAGTACTTAAGTTTGCACTTTCTTTTACCAGTAAAGTGACCAAAGACCGGCGAAAACAGTGACCAGTATAGAGCTTTGGATCTGTCAGTTTCAAGAACTCTCCTGGAATTTTACTGATGTATAGATACCAACTGGATTTTTGGTAAATTTCGATAAAAAATAAAATAAGGGTGGTCAACCGTAGTGGAAGATCGTGGAACGTTAGAATTTGAATCGGGAATTTTTACTATTAATGAAGACTAATAAGCACAAAATATACCCAATATAGTTCACTGCTTTCATCATGGAATACTTATTGTCCAGTATAATTTTTAGGAACTCTTCTAAGCCACTATTCCTTGAATATTTTCAGAATGATCGAAGGTAGATTATATATTCTCGTTATACGATACTACTGAAATAAATTTCATTTCAGAGTATGAGGCAAAATTCAAACTTCCAACTACCGGATAAACTTTTCAACAGGCCGTGTGATTTGTTATCATGCTGTGGAATTGAATATTGACTGAAAAATTGGCAACAGTGTCAGGAGGCCCAGTAAATACACAATAGCTTCAAAAGGAGGCCAAGTTACATAAACTCCCAAAAAACGTATGTAACATATACAGAGGAGGCTAACTAGCCTGAGATAGTGGCGGAGGCTGAGTGGGCTATTAACTATTTGCTTTGTATAAACACGTGGATGCTTGGTGGGCCAAGTATGAAACGGAAGCTGAGTTGGTCTTTGTAGATATATATATATATATATATATATATATATATATATATATATATAAATATATATAATATATATATATATATATATATATATATAATGTATAGAAGGACTGTGTGGCATTGCAGACACATTTTTAAAATCCTTAAACAAACGACCTTAAGATTACTGGTCTTATGCTCTACCAACTATCGAAGATCCTGCATTCAACTTCTGCATATATCTGCATATATATATATATATATATATATATATTTATATTTATATATATATAAATATATATATATATATATAAAATATATATATATATATTTATATTTATATATATATAATATATATATATATATATATATATATATATATATATATATATATAAAATATATATATATATATATATATATATATATATATATATATATATAATTTATATATATATAATATATATATATATAGAAGGACTGTGTGGCATTGCAGACACATTTTTAAAATCCTTAAAAAAACGACCTTAAGATTACTGGTCTTATGCTCTACCAACTATCGAAGATCGTGCATTCAACTTCTGCATTTCATGATATCGTTTTTTCCCAGAATTTAATGTTAGGTGTTGAAACACGGAAAGTGAAAATATGAAATGTAAAATCTACATGTTTTGTCAATGGTCATCAAGAACAGATTATACCTTTGACAACACACGTAGGTTTTACATTTCATATTTTCACTTTCCATCTTTCAACAACTAACATTGAATTTCGGGGAAAAAACGGTGTCGCGAAATGCAGATGTTGAATCCAGGGTCTTCGAGAGCTCAGTTGGTAGAGCATAAGAATAGTAATCTTGAGGTCGTGGGTTCGAATCCTGCTCGAAGATGGTTTTTCACTGGAATTTAAAAATTTGTCTGCAATGACATAAATATCTTGGTATTTTCTATATATCCACAGGCATTGAAAATGTTCACTCTTGTAATTAGACTTGGCCAAATAATCTCGTTTTCAGTGGCAAGAGATCAGAGTCGCCTGAACATCGATTGAAGCCGGCAAATTCGGCGACGTCGACGATGGGTAAAATCGGTTCTTGATGACCATTGACAACGCACGTAGATTTTACATTTCATATTTTCACCTTCCTGGTTTCAACAACTAACATTAAATTCTGGAAAAGAACGGTATCGCGAAATGCAGATGTTGAATCCAGGGTCTTCGATAGCTCAGTTGGTAGAGCATAGGGACTAGTAATCTTAAGGTCGTGGGTTCGAATCCCGCTCAAAGATGTTTTTTTCTGGTTTTTTTTTCTGCAATGCCACAAATTCCTTACTATTTTCCATATATTCACAGATTTTAGAAATTATGTCCCCCATAAATATTGTGAATCAGATAATTTCACAGTGTGGTGGTGTTACTTATCGTCCAAACTCTTATATGAATGACGTACTCTTTTTCCGTCGACCTCACCATAGAATGTGATTTCACAAAGGGTTTCCGAATTGTCACTATTGCGAAAACCATATTTTTTGCGTCCGCTTATTTTTTTTGCGTAAATGTCTGCGAAAAATCCATAGAAAATTATTTTGTGATATTTATAATTCGTCCGGATTTGAACATTCAAAAATGGATAAGAAACTCTTTACACATATTTTCGAAGGATTCCATGGTTTTCATTTATCATCATGTTGGATATATATATTATCAGCACTTAGGCAAAAATAAAAATTTCATGAGGAATATTTTTCCCAATGAAAGTATAATTTATTAGTTTTTAATATGAGTTCTAATTTTTGAGCATGTCTTCATTAAACAAGCAGATGCATGAACTTTATCCACTTTGGAATATTTGCTTCAAGAAGCAATCTCAAGAAATCATCACATACCCCTTTCCATTATTTCCATCGTTGACGAAAAATTTCCAAAAACTGTCCCAACATTTTTTCCATTTATTCCACTAGCACTAATTATTACAGTTAAAATAGTCATTGAAACAAATCCAAGTGCACACATTCGCATTTTGACACAAAATGCACCTCACCTGGTGAATACTGCAATCTTTCGATGTTGCCGTTGACCTATTCTCCGGATAATTTAATTGAAGATGATAAGAAAAGTGCATGTACTTAGAAATTTTTCATGTGGAACGACGATTTTGTATATTCATCCTGTCAGATATCACTACTTGAAGATATAAGTAATGGGGTTAGGGAAACAAGTGATGATAAAATCAAAATACATTTCTGATTTCATGAAGATACATTTCTTGTCTATGTTTATACTAGTTCATTGAATTATTTCATATTTTTTTCATATTTTTACAGAAAACATAGTAAAATAAGAATGTTTTCCAAATCCTATATTCTTTCGGAGCATATTATAATTATACCGGGTGTCATAGTAATCTTACAATAGGCCATGGTTTCCAGTGTTCCGAGGGTATAACGTCCAAATTTGGCAGGAGTATTGGATTCAAGAATTGGGAATTTTTTTAATATTTCATACTCTCCTCTCATCACTTACGGTTTCACCGAGAACCAACCCAACTTGGGGATTTCAAATGGAACATCCTGTATTCTTTTACTTCACGGTCACATAGTTTTGAAACGGAGAATTGGTACAGTTGATTTTTCACAAGCATTTTTATTTTGGATCTAGCGTGCGGACACCTATCGCGATTGAATCAACGTAGTTTTTATAACCTTTTTGAATAGAATATTAACTTCTTTCCCTGAATTCCGTGAACATGTTATAATCTTGAGGATTATGATATATTTTAAATTTTTTTATGAATTTCATTTTTTTCCTTTATAAGGTTTATAGTATTCATCAAATACTATTTGGGATATTTGAGATATTTTCTACGAACTTTAGGAGTACATAATTCAGCAATTAAAAAAGATGGGGTGAAATATGAGCATGAAACTCCACTTTCTCCATAGTCACCTGGGCAGGTTTCCGGAAAATGAGCGAGGAGCAGGGAAATGGTATGCATCAAGATTTACGAGTCATGGAAAAACGTTATCAGGGTTTCTGGAATACGATATGATGTCTGACTATTGCTGCTCCCTGATACGCTATTTTCCACACATAAGAGCTTCAAAGAGCAGTTTTTCAGAACTCAATGAATAATTCAATTTTTTGATAAATTTGTTCTTGGTAAATACGTTCTCTTTTCTGTTTTGAACGTAGATATCTGAAACTCAACTAGAATACGATAAAAAAATTCTACTTATATATTTGAAATAAGCGTATCATATGTAGTCAGCAACAGCACAACATTTTTCGGCAACAGATGTACTGTAAACTAGTGTTATTCGTCGAAGAATTATGAGGATATTGGGGTCCCATATCGTGCGTCAAGTATGCTGTGGATACAAAATCGAATGAAACAACTCAAACCTTCTCCATTGAAGATAGTGTTATTTAAGTGATACAGTTGAATTAGTTAAAATAATGCTCATGCTCCTGTTCGGTATTGTACTTTTGGCAACAGCTCGCCAAGTTGTTTCGAGTGTCGTATAAGAAACCAGCAGTGACAGTTGCCGGGAGAAAAGTCAAAGAGACAGAACAGAAAAATGTATTATTGACATTTCCACAAAAGTCATCAAGCTGGTTCATATTTGTAGCAAGTATATTTATTATACAATTTCGTAAAATTGGAAGTTGTATTTATCATCAACCAACCACATTCTTCATGGTCCTTCGAGCCGGATATAATTGCTTTTTCAACCCGATCGACGACGCTACGATATTGTGAACAGCAACTGTATCATCCCGTTCAGAATATATACGTTTTGAAGCCGCCAACGCAGGTTGCAGTTCAAAGGGGTAAAAGGTCAGTCCTTTCCTTTTTTCAATTCCCTATTTCCAAATAAACCAACTATCCTAACCTAACCTTTGTTTCACAAGTTTAGAGTTGTTTGGACTTGTTTCGTTATTATAAAATCAAAGGAATTTTAATATCGTAGATACTTTACGATTTCACTCAACAACAATAATATTTATTTTATACCACTTGATATTGAGTTCAGCCATAAAAATGAAATTTGCATTTTGCTAGATACTAATTTTTCAAATGAAATAGAAATATATAGTGTATTTCTAGTAAGCAAAACAAATCTGATACCCATATCAAAGATTTTCTCTTTTTGTTTTCTTTTCTTTCATTCTTTCTGATTGAAATTACATCACAGAATGACAGAAAACGTAGACAAAAAGATGCTTGTGACTCGTAGAGCCAGTATAAAAGGTTCAGTGACTAGATTTGAAACACATTTGAAAAAAATCGCCAGTTCTCCATTGACTCAAGAAATTTTGATCGAACTAGACACCCGCTTGAATGCTATTACATCACTTCTTTCGGAATATAATATAGTGCAAACTGAAATTGAAAACCTGGAACCTGACAATGTTGATAGGCACCAGGCTGAGCGGGATGAGTTCGAAAGTAAATATTTTTCTGTGGTAGCTCTAGCAAAAACGAAATTAGCCAAGCCGGCCGCACAAGCTGCCACGTTCAGTTTGCAATCCACAACCAGTGGAGTATCAAATTCATTCCTCTTATGAATGTAAAGTTACCTGATATAAAATTACCTGAATTTAATGGTAGCTATGACAAATGGACGCAATTCCAAGAAACTTTTGATTCTCTGATTAATCAAAATACAATGCTGACCAATGTACAAAAATTCTTCTATTTACAAGGTGCCCTCAAGGACGAAGCATCTCAAACAATTTCCTCATTAAATGCTTCTGATGCCAATTATAAGATTGCTTGGGACCTACTGAGGGCGTTATCAAGACAAAAGGCTATAATTCACTCTCATATGAAAGCTATCTTTGATTTATCAGTTATTCCTAAAGAATCGCATATACTTTTGAGAAAATTTCTGGATGAATTTCAGAAACATTTCAGATCGTTAAGAAGCTTAGGTGAGAAGATTGATGAATGGGATACTATTCTAATCTTCCTACTCAATTCTAAATTGGACTTTTCAACTCGGAAGGAGTGGGAAATATTCACTAAAACAAACAACAATCCAAAAATAGGTGACTACATAACATTTCTAAGTCAACGTTGTCGTCTCTTGGAATCGTTAGGCACCAAAGCTAATACTTCCAACCAAAATATGCAACTCAATAAGAAATCTTTTGATAATCGCTCTTACGCTCATTTATCAACTAACAATAATATATGTCCATTATGTGATCAATCCCATTTTATCTACTCGTGCAAATCATTTCTAAACATTCCCATAGAAAAAAGACTTGCTGAAATTAGGCGCTCCAGACTATGCTCTAACTGTCTAAGACCTGGGCATTCAAATCATGATTGTAGATACCAGTATTCTTGTCGCTCTTGCCAAAAGAGACATCATAGTTTGCTGCACTTGAACACAAATGATACAAACAAAATTCGAAAACACAGCCAAGTAACCTGTAAAAATCCACAAGATTCTCAAACTCATCAAGAATCAAATGTCGAATCATCTAGCTCTCACCCACCTGATAATTCTGAAAATTTGTGTACTCATGCAATGGCATCTCAAATCAGTTACCACACCTATATAATCCTCTCCACCGCAGTTGTTAATGTTTTCGACAGGAATGGTAAACCTATAAAATGCAGAGCATTGTTGGACAGCGGCTCTCAGTCCAATTTCATTACTAAAAAACTATTCAATAAATTGAAATTGAACTCCATCCCTATCAATATGCCAATTTCCGGATTAAATCAAAATCTCATCAATATTTCAGAACGTACTTCAATTAAAGCCCAATCTTTATGTAATAATTACATGTTTGAATTGTCATATCTAATAATTGACAAGATTACCGGGTTAACGCCGCAACAAAAAATACATTCAACCAATCTCAAGATTCCAGACAGTATTTCGCTTGCAGACCCAAACTTCAATATTCCCTCTGAAATTGACATGCTCTTGGGTGCGGGTATATTCTTTGAACTTCTGGCAAATTCCGTAGAAAAACATGATAGTACTACAACCAAACTGCGAGTAGTCTTTGATGGTTCCGCTAAAACCTCTTCAGGCCTCTCCTTAAACGATGTCCTCAAGGTTGGACCGACCATTCAAAATGATCTGTTCACCATAATATTACATTTCAGACAACATAACTTCGTCTTAACTGGTGATATTGCTATGATGTATCGCCAGGTTAACATTCAGCATACGCAACGTAGTCTTCAACGTATCGTATGGCGAGAACATCCCAATCAAGAGCTCTCCCGTTTTGAATTGAACACAATCACTTATGGAACTGCTTCTGCAAGTTTTCTGTCCACACGTTGTCTAAAACAAATCGCTTTAGATAATCAACTCACTTTTCCTCTCGAATCTAACATTATCTGCAATGATTTTCATGTCGATGATATCATCACAGGCGCAGACACTGTAGAAAACCTAATTTTGATGAGAAAAAATTTTGTCACTTTGCTTGAAGCCTCAGGATTTCAATTGCGAAAGTTCTGTTCCAACGAACCTACTGTCCTAGCCGATATTTGCAGTACTAATGATAATTCCATCAAACATCTTGTGAACAGCTCTCAAAGTACAAAGACATTGGGGATTTCTTGGGATTCCAAATCTGACTGTTTTATCTATAATTTACAAGTGTCCCTCAGTGCTCCCACACCTGTCACTAAGAGAAACATTCTCTCGACCATTTGCCAAATTTTTGACCCTCTAGGCCTCCTCGGTCCTATAATAATTCAGGCAAAAATTATCATCCAGCAGCTGTGGCTAGCCAACCTCAATTGGGATGACCCTATTCCAACAAAACTTTACAAATCCTGGATTCATTTTTGTAACCAACTCCAAAATTCCAACATTTTGAAAATCCCTCGACATGTCATTTTAAGAAATCCTAAGAATTTACAAATACACAGATTTTGTGATTCCTCAATTCAAGCGTATGGAGCATGTGTATACCTAAGATCGCAAAATCATAATGGTGATGTTCAAATCAGTCTCTTATGCGCGAAATCACGCGTTGCCCCTCTCAAGGCTATATCCCTTCCCAGATTGGAATTGTCAGGTGCCCTTCTCTTATCCAAACTTGTAAAAAAGGTAATCGAGTCCTTGAACCTCAATTTCGAAGCAGTTCATTACTGGACTGATTCAAGTATTGTATTATCATGGCTAAGTGCTGAACCACGGACATGGAAAACTTTCGTTTGTAATAGGATTTCAGAAATTCAAACTATCTCTGACACAAACACTTGGTATCATGTATCTTCAAAAAATAATCCTGCTGACATAATCTCCAGAGGAATTAATCCCACTGATCTTGAAAGTGCTTCCATGTTGTGGCACGGACCACAGTTTTTATCTGAAACTCAAGACAAATGGCCTCAAAACTGCCACTTTTCTAATTACTCACGAGCACCTTCAGACCTTGATGAATTCAATCAAAATCATACTTGTTTGCTTATATCAGATAATGATAACATCTTTGAAAAATTTTCTAGTTACTCCAAACTAATACGAGTCATGGCTTATTGTTTGAGGTTTACTAAAAGGCCCAGACTCAAACAAAATTTCGACATGACTTCCTTAAACTCTTTCTGAGTGGCAAAACACGGAAAATGTTTTAGTTAAACTTGCTCAAGCTCAATGCTTTGCCGATGATTTAAAGAGTTTAGCATCCAAAAGGTCAGTTAAATTCAGTAGTTATTTGAAGTCCCTAAATCTTGACACCGATGGCATAATTTGAGTAGGCGGCAGATTAGAACATGCAAACATCAGCCAAGATACCAAGCATCCTATTCTTATTCCCAAAAAACATCCCTTTACGATTTTATTAGTACGTCATATTCATGAGCTCAATCTTCATTCTGGCTGTCAAGCAACCCTTTCTTTCATCAGAAGAAGGTTCTGGCCATTGAACGGTCGCGAAGCGGTACGTAATATACTCCGACAATGCATACCCTGCTTTAGAGCTGATCCACCAAAACTATTTAATCAAATGGGCAATCTTCTTGTCCCGCGAGTAAACCCTTCTCGCGTTTTTTCCAATTGCGGTCTTGACTATGCTGGACCATTTTTCCTAAAGGACGGGAAATATAGGAACCGAAAAATTCTAAAATGCTACGCATGTATTTTCGTTTGCCTATCTACAAAGGCGATTCACATTGAACTTCAGTGAATTAACCACAGAAGAGTTTGTGGCAGCATTCGGGCGATTTGTGTCTAGGCGAGGAATGTGTACTAATCTCTATTCAGATAATGGATCCAATTTCATTGGAGCCCACAATCATTTCAAGGAAATTTACGACATTTTGTCTAGCAAGCCATTACAAGATTATTTCAGTAATAGCCAAATGCAATGGCACTTTATACCGGCTCGTTCACCCCATTTTGGGGGGTTATGGGAAGCCGCCGTAAAATCTCTAAAATATCATCTGAAACGTATTTTTTCGACCGATCCTTATACCTTTGAGGAATTTATGACAATATTAACTCAGGTCGAGGCTACTCTAAACTCGCGTCCCCTCGTTCCCTTATCCTCTGATCCCAATGACCTCGAGGCGATCTCTCCAGGACATTTCATCATCGGACAGCCATTGAACGCCGCTCCTCAACTCAGCATCGATGATACCCCTTTTAACCACCTAACCCGATTTCAACTTTTACAAAAATTACTTCAAAGTTTCTGGACTACATGGAAAAATGATTATCTCCACAATCTACATCAAAGAAGCAAATGGCAATTCAAGAAGGAGATCCAGGAGCTAACAGGAAGACTAGTACTCCTTCGAGATGACAAAACGTTACCCCAGCAATGGACCTTGGGAAGAATTACTTCTGTACATCAAGGATCAGACAATATTGTGCGTGTTGTGAATATTCTCACCAAAAACGGTATCGTAAAACGAGCTATCACTAACATTAGCATTTTGCCAGTGAACTGACACTTTACCTTCGTTTAGTTGCGTTTTTTTTAACTCACTTCTTTGTTGATATTTAAATGTCCAAATACTACACACTTATTAGTATAGTTATTGTAAAACTTGTTCTCTAGACCTGATGCAATTTATTCTATATTTCTTTGAAAGTAGATACTTTCAAGGCCGCCGGTATGTTCGGTATTGTACTTTTGGCAACAGCTCGCCAAGTTGTTTCGAGTGTCGTATAAGAAACCAGCAGTGACAGTTGCCGGGAGAAAAGTCAAAGAGACAGAACAGAAAAATTTATTATTGACATTTCCACAAAAGTCATCAAGCTGGTTCATATTTGTAGCAAGTATATTTATTATACAATTTCGTAAAATTGGAAGTTGTATTTATCATCAACCAACCACATTCTTCAGCTCCCTGAAAATAGCTGTTTATCTCTTCTAACGTTTCATGACTCTTGAATAAGAATCCGAAAGAAAATACCGTTTCCGAGATATATTGACTTTCTCGTTCTTCGAAAACGGTGCCTAAAAATGACCTCTTCTTTGCACAAAATATAGCCAGTTTTATCGAAAAATACTCAATTCTTCAATAGTTACAAATAAACTAACTTTTCACCTTTGACAGATGAAATTTAGTTAATGTGAAAAGTTACGTTAGGTTTAACTGTTGGAGGATTATGTTTTGGATAAAACCGGCTACATTCGTGCGAAGTTGTACCGAAAATGATTGATATGGTGTATGTAGTTTGAGCTGGTGAAAAGGAGTGGGCATTGTGAGTGATTTTTGTGCGCGAAAACGGTGCCTAAAAATGACCTCTTGGAAAAGGAGACTAAATGGTAAACCTGATAACTAAAAGTCATAATTTACATAGGTACTTACAAATATTATGAAAATAATCATATACATTAAAAATGAATAGCTAATTAATCTACATTAAAACAATATTGATGACAAAAACATATAACATCACCTATGACGCACCCAGATCTGCTGCAATGAAGTTCATTAAAAAAATCAAAATGCAATTATGCCAAAACCAATAATCCAACAGTGCCCGAGTTTTCCACACATAAAGTACATATCAATCACCACTATGTCGTGGAGAGCCTGCTTTAAAACTTGGAAAATGGTGGTGTTATGAATTTTTTTTAAAAACGCAGATTTTCTCCGGTTTTTGATCCGTTACTAATAATCCAATCGAGTTGTGCTAGGGCTCATTTTCTTTGCATTATGATTCTCTACAATTCGTCCGTTGCGAGTATCGGAATTGCTGTATTAGTTTTCAAGTTACCAGTCAAAAACGATAAAAAAATGAAAACAATACTTTTTTATCTTTAAATGTTTATAACAAATACAGAAATGCCAGTTTGGAGTAGGAAACATAACAGGATATAACTACGGACCGTCTTCCGTATGATGGCACAGTCGGATCCTGGTGGTATTTTTGTCACGACAAAATATCTATTGATTGGTCTATAAACATAGATGCGCGTGCCTTATATTTTTCTTTTTTATAGACATTCATAAGTAATCGTGTTGTATATCGAAATGGTCTTTGGACTCCAAAACACTGATGACAACAGCCCATATGATGAATACATATTATATGTATATAATATTCAATATATTATTGGAAAAAGAATTGTCTATCGACAATTGTGTAACCTAGTCTACTCGACAAGTTGAAAATGGTCTAAAATAGAGATACTGCTCTTAAAATAATGTGTGATAGCTTATTGGATCCGGAATAACGCCTAGAAAAATGTGCCGAAAGCGTGTATTGCAAAAGTTATAACAATTGAAAATAAAAAAAATGGCATTTCTTTTTTGCCAATATTTCATAAACTATTGATATTTAAGAAATTTTAAAAAAATATTCTGAAAGAGGAAAGAGAAAATTTACAATAAAAAACTTCCAGCTCTCGGAACTCTATCTCCATTATTTATAATTTTAATTTAATCCTGAAAATCGGTCTCCGAGCGACATTTTTAGGTTGCGCGCGCGGCGTCAAAAGCGAGTACGACACATTAATTAATTTATTTAAGGTATTAAATATATTTTTTTAAATTTGAAAAAATTATGTTGTATTCGGAACACTATAAAAATTATTCCCGTTGGAAATTTCACTCAAAGTGCATTTTTCGTAAAAAAATTCCGCTCCGTAGAGCCTTTCTTATATACATACTTGGAAAGATCACGCCATGAGAGTTAAAAAAATATTCATACTTTGTTTAATATAATTTTTGTACTAAACAAAAACAATTTTTTTAATATAAATTGATATCAAAAAAAAAATCCCACCATTTGTTGATAAATTTTATAAACAAATTGATTATTTCAAAATTTTTGAAAAACTTTTGTCACAACTTCATTATATTACAAATATTATGAGTTTTGAGAAAAAAATTCCCCAATAAAAATTTTTAATTGTTTATAATGTTTTTTTTATATTTATATTGTTTAAATAATCAGTTGAGAAATAATTTTCTCTCTAAAAATCATAATTGACAGTCCTCTATGAAGTAACAGAATTTTTTTTTATCAACAATTCCATGCATTACCAATTTGTTATAATTTTTTTTTAACTTTGTTAGATTTTTTTTCTGAAACTTTTAAAATTTACAAAAACAACCATTTATAACAAAGTATAGAAAAAAAGGTTTTCCAATTTTTTATTGTACTTTGGGAATTGGAATTGGGAAAAATTAGGAAATTTATTTTCTATACTTTGTTATATATGGTTGTTTTTGTAAATTTCAGAAGTTTAGAAAAATTTTTTATAACAAATTGGTAAGTTAATAAACAATGGAATTATTGATAAAAAAATTTTTTTCGTTACTTTTTAGGGGCTGTCAATTATGATTTTAGAAAAAAAAAATCTCAACTAATTATTTAAACAATAGAAATATAAAAAAAAACTATTATTAACAATTAAAAATTGTTATTAAAGGATTTTTTTCTCCAATGATCATAATATTTGTAATATAATGAAGTTGTAGAAAACATTTTTTCAAAATATTGAAATAATCAATTTGTTTATAAAAAATTATCAACAAATGGCGGGAAATTTTTTTTAGCAAATCAATTTATATCTTGTATTGATAGAAAACGATAATATGATGATTAAGGAAAAATATTTTTTTTAACAACAATACTTGGATTTTTGTTCAAGTACAAAAATTATTATAAACAAAGTATGAATATTTTTTTAACTTTTATGGCGTGATCTGGTTGAGTATGTATATAAAAAGCTCTACAGAGCGAAAAATTTTTACGACAATTATTTAAACATTTTTTTTTATTTACAATTAGACAGAAGTTGAGAAAATTTTGTTAGTTAACAATCGTTTAACTTGTGAAAATTAACTTTGAGTTAAATTCCCAACGGGAATAATTATTCATAGTGTTCCGAATACACCATGATTGAAAAAAAAAATAAATACATAAATAAATTAATTACTGTGTCGTACTCGCTTTTGACGCCGCGCGCGCAACCTAAAAATGTCGCTCGGAGACCCATTTTCAGCGTTAAATTAAAATTATAAATAATGGAGATAGAGTTCCATTGGAAATTTCCTCCTCTTTCAGAATCTTATTTTGAAATTCCTTAAATATCAATAGTTTATGAACTATTGGCAAAAAACAAAATGTCATTTTGTTTTCATCTTCAATTGTTTATAACTTTTTCAATTTTTTATGTGCTAATACACGCTTTTGGCACATTCTTCTAGGCGATATTCCGGATCCAATGAGCTATCACACATAATTTTAAGAGCAGTATCTCTATTTTAGACCCTTTTTAACTTGTCGAGTAGACTAACCGTCCTTTTCTTCAACTCGCAAATTTAAAGAATCTGATTTGAATTGTAAGAAGTGAAATCATTTGCCGATAGGCTGCTCAGTTTGATTCGGTTACGTTGTAAGGTTCAATTAATGACTTCTGATAGTTCTTCCAGATTGTGATGCTAGAAAAATTATATATTGATCAACTTGACTTGTTGGATAATTGGGCGCCAGGCTTGCAAAACACAAAAGCTGAAAGATAAGGAAATATATTATTGAAGCAAATTTTACCTAGCTTGTATGGGAAGACTGAACAAATATGCAGAAAGTGAACTTAACAATTTATTTCTGTTATACAAAATATTTCGAAAGTTAAACAACAACCAAGTGTATAAACAGTTACAAGTGGAGTTGATGATAGTTTGAAATAGGAAAGAACTAAGAAAAAATTACAAGTGAATGAATCCCAAATTTAGGATCAGTCAATCAAAATTTGAACATTTACAACTTAATTTTCTGATTCCAGCAGAATATGGTCGTTGGTATAGTTATACCTGAGGTGCTCGTTAGGGTTGATCACAGCTAGATGGTCTCTGGTGAGAGGAGACTTGGAAGGCTGGTTTATTCGATGTTGGTCTCAGCACAGTGGTTACGATATTGGTGTTAGCTCACTCGTGAATGTGATTCATTCTCTCATCAGGTTGGAAGTGGACTGCTGAGTTACCTCCTTGAGTTACCAGTCCGGCTTTCCTTAGTGGTGAATGCATGCGAAGAATACAATGGGAATCAGAAATAGTTATAATTTTGGGGAGAACTGAAGATATCCTTCGAACCTCAAGCTCATGTTCCAAATTTTAATTCAATGAACCAAGAAATGGTCCAATACAACTAGCAAGAAAAGTTAAACCAGTGCATACAAATGACTGGGAAAATATAAGCTACAGTAAAGATAAATTTATCAAGCCGAAATTGGGATATCAAAATCTACACAGGAAATAACTGTATAGTTTGGTTGATTTGCCTTCAAAATTGATAACAATCATAGTCAAATAATTCAATGAGCAATACCCAAAAAAAAAACACCCTAAGAGAATTTCCACCAAAATCATTGTTATATTGAAAACTGGAATGATCCTTGATAATTTATTGAAATGTACCATAAAAGTACAGAGTAGACATAGTGAGAGGTAGTGGAACAAAAAAAGGTATCCTCAAAAAGAGAGGAGTAAAGATAACTAGAGAGCGAGGGCCAATCTGTTGCTATATTGGTATTGTTGCTTTTTCCGAAAAAAGGCCATAGAAAACTTATGCACAACTTTTGCCCAGACAGTCAATGATTTTTCTTATGTTTGTTGTCAGTACCAACATTTCAAAAACCTTTCATTCTATTACTCGAACGGCCAGGTCTTCTGCAGCCCGCTTTTAGCCTATAATCACAGAATAACATGGGTCAAATAATCAAAGAATAGTATATTGTTTAACAAGCACGGAATGATACTCATTTCCCACGAGTATGATGTTTGCAGCATGAGCCGTAGGCCAGTGCTGCAAATCATACGAGTGGGAAATGAACATTCCGTGTGAGTTATACACTATACTTTTTCTACGGCTTTAACATAAAATAGTGAAATGAATTTACAACAGATACTTGAACTTCAATTTGAATTGTATAGAACACTTTCATTACAATTGGAAACATATTGAATAACTGCACAATGTTCTGATTCAATTTTTTTTAAATTGACCCATTCGCAATATTTACAGTTATATTGTTACAATGATTAAATGTGATCTGTGAAGCATTTGGGCATTGCAATGGCACATTTGATATTTCTTCATTTTCAAAATTATATGACATTGAAGTAGATGGCAGGTTTTCAGATTTATTAATCAAACTCACAATTTTATTGGCGATGTCATATTTATTTTTCATTTACAACTTCCATGTCCCTTAAGTGAGGTGATATCTTCGCCAGCGTCTATTAGGATTGTTGCTGATGATCTCCTGAAGCAATGACCAGTGTATAGTTCAGGATTTGGAAGTTTCAAGTATTCAGATATTCGTTTTCCCGTATAACCAATTTTATTAATACCAACTCTTTGTATTGAGCATTTTCCTTTTTGATAATTTAGAAAAAGATAATCTTGTCCAACGTGTCCAGGACGGAGCTCCCTGTACTTTTTATAAATATCATAAAAAACACCTGTTATAGTGAATTTTCTTGGAACCTTGGTTTTTGTATTTGGTATTTGTACAGGAATTGCTGTGGAACCCCAATCTCTACAATCTGTTGTTTTCATTCTGTAAAGTTCATCCCTTCTAGAAGCACCCATAATCCCCATGATTAAAAGGACCTGGAAAAATAAAATAAATAATAACCTATTGAATAAAAAAAAATGCACTGCGTGGGCTCGAACCTTCAACTTATAACGTGCAGACATGATATAAGTAATAAAGTATTAATTGTGATTTTTTTCAATCTGAGCCAATTCACTCAAAAAAATAATAACATACCTCATCAAGTAAATGTATGTCATCAGGAGCGTTTTTTATAAACTTATCGATTTCATCAGTGGAGAAAATTTTCGATTTCTTCGGCCTGTATCCGTTTGATTTTCTCTTTAGGAATGCTCTAAGTTTTGGATAGTTGCCAATGTCTACAGTTCTGTTGATATTTATCATGGTCCTTAACATGGAATATTGCGCCCATAAAGTTGAGGATTTACATTTCTGAGACAATTCATCAAAGTACCTATGCAAGTAATACATTTTCTGAAGTTGACGCGGTGACCTTTTCCTTTTGCCAATATGTGAAGGATTTGGAGGCTTTTTCATATTTCTCTTTCGATACTTCCGGAATTAAGTTCATACATGCCTGATTTGCGGCTGCAATTATGTCTGGAGGAGTTAGTTCGTCAATTTCTCTGCTCATCATACCTTTAAACTTTGACAAGTTTTCATGAATTTGAATTGACATATGTCTTCAGGTTTCCTTGCTTTCCATGGGAGACGTGATTTAATGACCAATAATAACACAATGACTTCATTGTGTTATCAGATAAGGAAATGAAATTGAAAACATACAATGTAGTTCATTGTCCAGTCAAAAACAGTTTGAAAAAGGCAGTTTAGTATTATAGCCGTAGAAAAACTATTTTTCCTTTCAAGTGAATTTGTATAAAAGCTTATCTTAATTTTTTTTATTCATTTTTATTTTATCTGAAATATACAGTGTGGGCATGACGAAATAAATGAGTGACGTGTTCAATTACAAGAATTTTATCATCATAATCCCATTTGTAATCCACTCAATAGAGATAGTGAACTAACAAAAATTTCAAAACAGCTTAAATTCAGGATTCAGTAATATGGAAATATGAAGTATCCATTAAGCGATAATTTACTATGCCACGGCACTAAAAATTAAATAATAAAAATAAAAAACAAAAATTATTCGAATTTTTATATTGGGAGCTACGAGAATTGTCTTGTGAGAGGTTGGAGCTCGTTACTTTTTCCACAAACATGTTTCCATACATTTTGCGATAAATCATGTCGTTTAGGAGATAAACGGAATTTTATACCTGTTCAATGCCGTCATTGGCATCTTCAGAGATCAGAATGCTGAACCAGAATACATCGCAGACGCTGGAGCTCGCTTTCTCGTTGCTTTGTATGATGGCAACATGGAAGAGGAAATCTTAGCAACCAACGTTTCGCAAAATTGGCAATAACATGCGAATTCCACCTAGCATCTCTACCACGAACAAAGTACGCTGCACGGTACCATGTATTTAGGACCTACCACCAAGTGCCTTCAGACTGCACCAGGCATTCAACTTGAGGGCTGGAAATCTGATTGGACATCTGAAGATTCTGGAAAATATTTCTCTAGAATCCAGGTACACGTCATCGGATATTAAGCCAGCGGCACGACTTTGAAGTGAATTATGAAGTGGTTATGAACATCCACCATATATTCACAACGAACGGGCCTCAATTAGGAAGGAATGCATCAGTATGGTATACTGATGGTTCCAAAATGGACAAAAGGGCTGGAGTGGGAGTAACGGGTACTAATTATAGGATCTCAAAATCCCTAGGCAAAGCCCTAACAATTTTTCAAGCAGAAACCCATGCTATAGAAATTTGCGCATACGAATGCCTTGAAAGAGGCTTCAGGGAGGCAGACACCTATATCCTATCAGACAGCCAAGCAGCACTAAAAGTCGCACACTTGTGAGTCTAGACTGACTTGGGACTGCAAACTCTATTTGAGACAACTGGCTACAAATAATCAGGTTACTCTGATGTGGGTGCCAAATCGCAAAGGAAATAAAAGCCAATGAGGAAGCGGACAGCCTTGCCAAGGAAGGTACAAAACTAAATTATCTGCCTGGAACCCTTTTGTGGTCTTTCCAAAGCCCATATCAACGAAGATTTTTCGGCGCTTGGAAGTTGACCAAATTAAAACCCACTGGAACAAGGTTCCAGGGAAAAGGCAAGCGACGGTGCTTCTGAGCCCATCCCAAAGGGAAGCTGAACAGGTTGTCGAGTTGGACAAGAACGACTTGAAACGGGTAACGATACTGCTCACTGGACATTGCCTCTAAGATATCACCTCAAAAAAATGGATAGATCAGACAGTGAACTGTGCCATTACTTCGAGAACTTCACTGAAACTACACCTGCTTTGCTACTGCCAAGCGTTGTTCTGCAAAAGGCTCAAGTTCCTCGAAGAAGTTTCACTAACGCCCTCAGACATCAGGAACTTAGCTTCCAGGAAGCTGATAATCTTCGCAAGGAGTCTCCAAATCCCGGGTTTCGAATAGATGGGGGGTACTGTACAAAAGACCTTATAGGTCGAGGTTCGGAGAGGCTGAAAAGCCATATCGACCCCCCTACGATCTACAATCTTCCACCAAGTCTAAAACTTGTGGAATCCAAAAAACCTTCGACTGGAGCTGGAAACTTGGTACCAATGTGCTCACTCCAGTAACAATGTCAGATATTTTTTCAAACGCTATATAGATGACATAATAACCTGCGTACCCAGAGACAAAATAGACGAAATCCAACAAGTTTTCAATAGCTACCACCCACGCCTCTAATTCAAATTCGAAAGGGAAAAAAAATAACTAATTTTTTTTTAGATATCTCAATTATAGGAACAGAAGAAAACAAAATTATCACAGATTGGTATCACGAACCTACATTCTCTGAGAGATTTTTGAACTTCAATTCTCAACACTCTTTCACGAAGAAAAACTAACATTATCCCTTTTCTCAAATACAGGGCTCTACAACTCTCTCATCCATCTCCCCAACATAAAAACCTCGAAGCAATCAAAGTATATCTCTTAAAGTAAAATTTTCCCACAAAATCAATAAATAAATTCCTTTTCCAAGATCAAAACAGAAACATTAAATCACCAGAAGAAAATAAATTCCACCACAAAACTCCATAAATCTCAAACCTTTCAGAATAAAGAATGAGTTTATAAACGTACCTTCCAATATTGCATTCAAAATTGAAAACACAGTTAAAAAGTACGTCACCAACTTGAAATGAAAAATCCCAAATGAACTAGAAAGCAACATAATCTACAAATCACCTTGTGCAGAATGCACCAATGTGTACATTGGACAGACAGGACGATATCTAAAAACCAAATTATCTGAACATAAACGGAGCATTAGACCTAAAATCCTCCAAAAATATGAGGATCCCGCAATGGTAAATTATGCAGGAATGCACCAGAGGTCATCATCGAGAGCGATGACGAGGATTAGGCAAAAACATGGATGGAAGCCCATATTCTCAGTGACGAAAATGAGTTAGAGGTTAAGACAGTGAAGACTATTATGAAAACATCATCTTCAATCAACCAGGACCATCAAGAAAAAAAATATTATTGGAATATTCTCGGGGACTTGATTTCGTAATTAACCGACGAAACCAAAAAGGAAGAGGTTCTCTAGTCGACGCGTATATTTTTTTATGTATGACCACGCATAACTTTTTACCGAGTCGTCCGATTCCAATAATTCTTTCTTCAGTATATAGAGTGTTCTTCCAAGTTAGTCCCATCTGAATTTAAGAGATGAAATCCACCCCTAAGGGTAGCAAAATGGAGGATATGGATCACTCACCCTCTGAATTCTGGTCCGTTAACCGATTCTATCAGGCATTACTTTGTACTGGGTTCTTCGATTTGGATGTTTTTTTTTTATGAGATAGGGTAGTTAATCATATTTGGATTCCGAATTGAATTATCAATCCTTACGGGTAGAAAAATAGGGGCTAATTAATTTTTCACTTGTGAACATATGTAGTTGACAATGACAGATCGCTACTGTCATTATTTTTGTTCTCCTACATCCGTCACAATCATTTTATTCTCTGAGAGGATGAAATGATATACAAAGTAATAAAATAAACTAACCAGAACAACAAAAATAATTTATATTACAACAAATAGTAAAAGTAGAAATCATATTATTTAACTGGTAATAGTTGAAGTAAGGTGAGTATTTTGGAAGAAATAAAAAAACAATGTAATAATTAGTAGAGTTCAGCCACAAAAAATTGAAAAATAAAAACTTTTTAACAAAAAATTAAAACGACGAAATACGGAACTGAAGAGTAAAAAATTAAATAAACCTTCTTAATCTCAATAACTAAGCTCCTAAACTAATGTAAGTAACTAATTTTGAGTGGGCGCCAAACGAACAATCAACGGAGATCATTAAATTACTTCAAAAAAAATTATCAGAATGTCACCGCGCAACTCGATGCCATCATTTTACGCCTTACCTAATTCATTTGCTTGTTTGTATGGCGCCGACTCAAAATAAGTTACTTGCATTAGTTTAGGAGCTTAGTTATTGAGACTAAGAAGGTTTATTTCATTTTTTGCTTCTCAATTCCGTATTTCGTCGGTTTAATGTTTTGTTAAAAAAGTTTTTATTAGAGCCGCAGTCAATTTAAAAATAAAAAAAATATCACTACTGGAGAAAACCACAAAAAAACGCTTTGCTTACCTTACCTCATGGTGGTGTGAAAATGAGTTGACTTTGAATTAGCAAAATTATAGTTATTTAGTGAATAGCTTCAAATTATTTCTTGAAATGAAGAAAACGAGCAGCTGGACGGTTTTTTGGAAGAATGTTCACGTTTCCACCGATGTAACTCGTTACACATCAGACAAACAAACAAAAAGTTGATATTTTTCTCGTAGGATCAACCGTTGAGGAATGATTATGATTTTTGTACCATTTATCTAAGCTCCCCATCCCGAGGAGGTGGAAAAATTGGATTTTCCATCGGGACCCGGAACTAAATAACATATTGAAAAATCGTTGGAAACCCACCTTTTGTAGGGCAAAAATCATCACTGACTGGACTATAAGTTTCAGTGAAGAATTCATTCGAAACATGAGACGGTCAGTGGCACCTTGTACCCAGATATTACACTTGGAATAAAACAATGGCAGAACGAAAGCAACATTTCTAGATCAGGGTCACGTACAGAGATGTCGTTGAAGTATCAGCTCAACGACCTGTGTGATAGATAGTTGAACGCTAGTTCCACAATAAATCTGTACCTATATAACCAGATATAGTGTTCGTTTGATTGTTTGTTACAGGCCAATCATTAAAGATATGATAACTGAAAAAATTAACATGTCTAAAAACTCCTTGGTGAGATAAAGTACGGACCTAATCAGAACTAGTTCTGCACCAATGTTGAAATTGCAAAAAAAATTGTTCATTATTCGACGATTGAAAATCCCACTTAGCTGCAAATTTATTATAATATTGTTCCAATATTGATTAGGGCCAATTGATAAACACTGGTTGTTAAGTGATGTTAATTAATTTATTTTTCAGATCAAAATATTAATATACTTGCAAAATCACTCGCTGAAATCGCCTTAGAATAATTTGCAACTTTGCAACTCTCTCCGATGACAATCACAACAAACACAATTTTTTATAACTCATAATGCTTTTTCAATTCCCTGATAAATGTTCGCAAAAATTGTGAAATATATGGATTATGATTGCTAATGACGACATTCGTAACTCAGGCATGCTATCGGTTTTGGAAAGTCGTTGACAGATAAATGGAATTTGCATTATGTATTATGTTACTATACTTCACCATCAAATATCAAACATTTCTTGGATTTGCAACTGCCTATAGACTTGTAGCACCTTTTAAGTGGCGCCGAGTGGTGGAATCGGGCGAGTTCGTCCGTATAGTCTAACTTATCCGTATTTGTCCCATACATAGAGTTTCAAAGTACAACATTCGGCGTGTATAAACTTTGAATTAAATTGAGCTCCGGTTTCGGAAATTGCACTAGTAAATAATGGAAAGCACATTGAGACGAGTCGTCTGCTAACCGCATGGACCTGCATTGAAAGACTGAACACGTTCACATATAATGTATAGTTAAGTTGAAAATTGTTTACATTCGTTATGGAACAAGTGCTTGTAACTGGGTTTTTATCCATCACAAGCCCCATTGTTTTTGAGAATCAGTCTCAAAAAGAAGAGCAGCATTAGAGCGATCGGGTTACGTACCTATATCAGGTGCGGGAATTGAGAAAAAGTTGAGAGAGAAAACATTCCCAGTTGAATGAACGTTATTATTATAAAACAAACCAATGTAAAATAATTATAATTCCAGCATACCTGTGGAAGTAATTAGCCAAGCAACAGCGTCAGAATATCAGTAGGTTCTCTGTCGAATTAGTGATAAAATTTAATAAAACTTACATTCTAATGTTGCAGTAGATTACACGAATAAAAAAATATACAATAAATATGAATAAAAATTAAAGAAATATTAATATTTATATTGGAAATATTGTTTTCTTTTCTACATACATACATTTTCCATTTTTTTAAATATTGTTCGGTTATTGTCACAACTTCACCATAAAACTAATTTCGAATGAGTATTGAATGAATAAAAATATGTTTCATTAATTTATTCAGATTACTGTAATTATAAGCATACAGAATTATTTATTGAAAAATTTGAAAAATTTGTGAATTAACCCCTTTTACACGCTTTATATTAGCTTCACTTGTATGTTTGTAGCCGACTCCTTTGGGCGCGATTTTGACCCACTTCCAGACGTACGAATGATTTGAAATTTGGCAGGTGTACATAATTCCGGTGACAATGCATTAATAAATTTTTGTTTGAAAAAAAAAACAAAATGGCGGCTCCAATATGGCGTACGAGTTTTGTGATTATGGTCCGATTCGCTTCATAATTGGTATCGTGGTCAGAGATTATGATTCTTCTTTCAAAACTGAAAAATTCAAGATGGTGGATCCAAAATGGTAGACGAGTTTTGTGATTATGGTCCGATTCTATCCGAATTTGGTATGTGGAAGTTTTTGGGGTCCAATATTATGATTCTTTTGTACAAATTGAAAAATTCTAGATGGCGGCTCCAAAATGGCGGACGAGTTTTGTGATTATGGTCCAATTCTATTCAAAATTGGTATGTGAAGGTTTTTGGGGTCGGAGATTATGATTATTTTGTCAAAATTGGAGGATTCAAGATGGCGGCTCTAAAATGGCGGTCGAGTTTTTTGATTATGGTCCGAGTCTATTCAAAATTGGGGCATAATAATTGAAAAAAATTAAATAATAATAATAATAGTTTGAAAAACTGAAAAACACGCTTTGATAGAAAACAAAACTAAAAAGTTGAAAATAAATGATAGTTTAAAAACTAAAGAACACGCTTAGGAATAGGAAACTAAACTAAAAAGTGGAAAATAATTTTAAATGAGTTTGAAATAAAAATACAGTAACTAACAACAAATTTATTTCATCGTAAGAAAGCGTGGGGTGCTTTTTAAGATATTTTCATAATGATTCTACTTTTACCAATATCTGTCCATGAAATATCAACAACAATTGACATCAAGCACCCCACGTTTTTTTACGATAAAATAAATTTGTTGTTAATCGCTGTATTCTTGTTGAAAAGGGAAACATTCTCAATTGAATATTGATAAAAAGATTTTTCTGTGAATTGAAAAATCCACGTTTAAAATGAAGATATTTTTTGTGAATGTCTAACAGAAAACAACTACTTCCCCGGCTAAAGCCACGCTGGACATTGAACTACATCTGATAGATATTCTAAAAAGGCCCTAACTCAAAAGAAAAAATCTGAAATTGAAAATTTGCATTTTCATTCAGATAGTTATTTGATTTTCTATTCCAGTCTTGATTGAGAACTCATAAAGATGAATGAGGCAAAGAAGAATGTTTTCCAAAAGAGAGTACTCACCAGAAATCATTCGTAACATTGACGCAGGAGAGACATCGCATTCACTAGTCTTCAATACATTTTTGTCGACGAAAATCTATTTCACGCTTCCACGATCATCAGGAAGACCGGAAGAAATGGGAAACACATTTTCAAGAAGCAATCTCACTTTGCAAAGATGGAAAAAGTTAGAATCATTTCTTTTGGAGAGACACTTTATTTCAAACTCATTTAAAATTATTTTCTACTTTTTAGTTTAGTTTTCTATTAAAGCGTGTTCTTCAGTTTTTAAACTATAATTTTTTTTTTAATTGAAACATTCTCAATTGAATATTTAATTGAGAATGTTTTCCTTTTCAACATGAATACCCCACAAGAGGTTATCTTGACGATGGAAGATAGTGACTAAGGTTTATCTTTCAGTCGCAGATGATTCCACATTTGATTTTATGAACATCCTGTTTATATTTTCAACAAATGAATCTATCATTTTTTCTTTCGTAGATTGATTGTAAGTTACAAAAACTCCCTGCACTTGCGAAGCGAATGCTCGTGGTCACTGTAAAACCGTTTACGCAGTATTTTCATGAACGCTCACTGATGGACGTCCAAAACAAGTTAAGAACAAGGGCAAACAATCTGCCAACTTGTTAATTTATTATAAGTGCACTTTCGACAGTGGGTCTATCTTTGATTCAAAGCTTTTATCCGCCAAATTTCAACACAAACACCGTTTTGACGTTGGCTATCGAAAAATTTAAACTATCGAACTTTGTAAACACCCTTTTTATCACTGGGGAAAAGTGACACTATACGAACGAGTTCGCCGGATTCCGGCACTTCGGCGCTGCACGGTAAACTCCTCTCTTCTGTGCCTCAAGTCTATAATAGTGGAAAATATTGTTACTTTTTCATAACACACCTGCAAACATTTTCCCGATCCGCTGTAAATTGCTTGAAGATTTGTAACATCTTGTGAGAAAAAAAAACATTTTGAAAATGGCATGATTTTTCTCCCTGAAAAAATCATAAAACTGTCCTTAAAGGACCTCGCACCGCATCAATAGGAAATTTGCTTTCAATGAATTTGCTCGAATTTGTTATATATTGCAGAACTCGTGATGCTGATCAAATATCTCTATTGCGCCACCGCTCTAAATTAAACAGTTTAGATTATAAAGGGTGCTGAAGATAACTTTTCCAACATTTCAAATGGCCACTGTGAAGAGACTTTTTCGAATATATGAACCAAATCGGATATGCATCGATTGTCCATACCGCTGATTTGAATACACTATAGGAAACGATGATTCCTGCACGTACAGACGATATACAGGGTGAGTCCAAAGAAAGCAAGTTTTTCAGTGATTTCCAAAAAATTGAGCAGTGGAATTTCATTCTTTTTCACATATTTTGTAGGATACCAATATCAATTGCATTTGATGATATAAGCATCTCTCACGAGGCTTGTGGCTCAGTGACACGAGCGTTGGTCTTGTGTCCACTACTTCCACCCGGCGCACAGTGGTCCCAAATCCCAAATCGCTGGCCAAAAATCGAAAAATAAAGTTTATATTTAAGGAATTCTTACAGTTGGGCTAGGTAGATGGTTATTTCCCACGTCCCTTCCAGGGCTGTTGGGATACCATTCTGGCCGGAACGCTCGAGCATGTAGCATCAGTCGTGCAGTACGGTCTGAAAATTACGTTGTGTTTGAAGTGAAATAACTTGTAGTAGAATTGAGCAATTTGAAATCTTCAAAATGGAATCTCTTCTTAGAAGTAATTACATTTATTCAATCATTGTGATTTTTCATATAAACCACACACCGAGCAACAAAAAATGTAAACATCTACTATAAATTCTCGTGCCCGCGGCGAAAAAAAGTTATGTTCACATTGAGTAAAAGTTCACAATTCAGCGACCAATCAAGTGTCACGATTTTCTTCATACTCTTGAGTGATACACCACCAAAAATCAGCTGCTCCAATTCGCCCCTTTGGTTACAGTGAATTTTCTTTCTTCGAGAAATCACATTTAATTCCGGATGTATGTACGCTCCAACTTTCGCAAATTTTGATATATCGGGCTGATTTTTTTATAGAAATAGGCTAGGGGATAAGAACCGTTGGTATTGAATTTGGAAAGAATCGCTCAGAGGGTTTGAATTTTTCAAAATTTTGAAATGTTCAAAAATCGTTGGTGGTCCGCCATTTTTAGGCCGCAATCTTGTTTTTGGAAAACTTGACTTCACATTCGTGTTCATCGATCTCAAAAATCTCCGAGTACTGAATTTCGTAGCGATTGATTCGAATTTGAAATAAATGGTCCGCCATTTTTAGGCCGCCATCTTGTTTTTGGGAAATTTCTATTCAGATTCGTGTTAAGCGATTCCAAAAATCCTCGAATATCAAATTTCGTAGTGAATGATTCAAATTTGGAGAAAATGATACGCTATTTTTAAGCCGCCATTTTGTTTTTGTAAAACTTGACTCCAGATTCATGTTGACCGATCTCAAAAATCTTTAAGTACTGAATTCCGTAGCGATTGATCCGAATTTGAAAGAAATGGTCCGCCATTTTTAGTCCGCTATCTTGTTTTTGAAAAATTTGACTTCAGATTCGTGTTCAACGACTTCAAAATATCCCGAGTACCAAATTTCGTAGCGATTCAACAAAACTTTCTATATTTGGCCAGCCATTTGGAACCACTGTGCGGCGCGGGCCCCAAAGTGGTTTCGTATCCCACTATAAAAGGTAAGGCCCCCGTGATATTAACTCGTACACAAGTCTTCATCAACTTCTGAGGGTTGGTAAAACAACTAACAAAGCGGGTAAAAACAATTTACATTCTCCTGAATTGAACTGACTTATCTATTATGTATTTCTCATGAAACTGCACCAGACCTGCACATTTATATTACCAAATGCCTGAAATTCCGGAAGAGTCGGGTAAAAACTCGATCGTTCACTCTGCATATACATAAAATGTACAGGATGGATCAAAAACTGATAATTTCCTCGAAGTAGTTATATTTGATATCGATTTTATTGAAACATTTCCACAGATACATTCTGTTCGATACACATCTGCCGAAAGATTTTGAACAATTTATTAGTAAATGAAACCATATCTACTCCGATCAGTAGATCAACTCGAATGATGGTAGAAGAATCTCGGGAAATATTGCAAATAATTAAAACAGAAACACTGATTTACAACAAAATAAGAAACAAAATATGCTTATATTCCATTAAAAAGACGTACATATATCGAATGAATAGGCTGCTAATGGAGACCGACAGAAAATCCAGAATTATTCAAGTTTCAGTGTTCAGATGACAATCTGTTGGAAACCTTGGGCTCACCGCTGAGCAACTGTCAATTGATCTTGACCCGGTAGGCCCAGGTTATTTTTCAATCGAGTACGGCTCGTATTACGTAATTTATTGTCTTCGAGTGTATTTCAATTTTTTTTATGGTTCGAGTCGGTTGATGTTGATGCCTTCATAATCGTCTTTGTTGTCAGTTCTATTCTCTAACCCATTTTCCGCACTGAGAATGTGGGCTTCCATCCATGTCATTGCCTCTTCTTCGTCGTCGCTCTCGATGATGACCTCTGGTGCATTCTTGCACGATTCACCATTGCAGAAATCGCATACAACCTAGCACCCCAACCTACTTTTTCTGCAGAGACATACTCTACCACAACCCTTTTTGCAATTGCATGTAATTAGATTCAATAAGGTATCTGGGGTAGGTTTATCTGACATTGTTTCCAGCCCCAGTCGAATGGATTTTTTTGGATTCCACACCAATGTTGGACTTGGTGGTAGCTTTCAGAGGCATGGTTTTGTTGGTGGTATAGAAGCTAGGTGGAATTTTCTTTTCATTGTCGGTTTTCCGAAACGTTGATAACGGTTTCCTCTTCCAAGATGCCACCATACTGAGCAACGAGAAAGTGGGCTCCAGAGTCTATGATGTCTTCTGGTTTGGCATTCTGATCTTTGAAGATGCCAATGACGACATCAAGTCCTTTGTTTTTTTGGACAAGCGTTTTTATTTCCTTGGTTGTGTAACAACCGCTAACTTCATGTGAAAGAAAATATGATGTTTTTGGCTGCTTCTTTCATTCCCAAACCATTTGAGGAATGCACCCTTCCAGCAGTTTTTCCTTCTTCCAGTTTGCGAAGGTGGATGTTGGTTTCGGAAGATCCTTATGCTGTCAGCAGAACTGAAGGATCGACGTCTTCGCCAACGATAAAAACAGCGTCGAATGATGAGTAGAAGGAAATCGCTTTGTTGACAATCAAGACATCAGCTGTCATGGTAATGATAATATTAAAAATATGATTTTTGAAAAATTTACCGTGAAAAAATCAAGTTGGACGAGTTTTTGTCGCTTTAATTCGTTAGACCTCAGACATACAAAAAGTTGTTCATAGAAAAAAGTAGGGAATTTGGTCATTCTCAAATTTGAAAGATGGCGGACCGCATTGAGCCCGCCTCTGTCGGAAACTTGGATTTTTCATTGGGGTCTGGAACTAAATATCAAAATATATCAAAATCATTTCTATCCCATCTTTTGTAGGGCAGACGCCTTTCTTAGTAACTCTTGATTGGATGAAATTTGCATAGCTTATGTAGATGCAGTTTTGGGTTCGCGTGTGCTCAGAGCAATAGTCTAATCAACAAGTTCAAAAACGTGTTAAATAGATATAAAGCTCCTAAAAATACGAGCGGATAGCTCATTCGATTCGAAATGACGTCTGAAAAAATGTTTTTCGAGGGTTTATTAGCACGTAAAAAATTGCGATTGTTATTAACAAAATAAGATTAAAAAAAGAAGGTATTTCGTTTTTCGTTGATAATTTCTAGAATAACGATATTTGAGGAGTTATGAAAAAAGATCCTGAAAGGGAAGAAAATTTCCAATGGAAAAGTTCTACCTCCCGGAACTCTATCTCCATTATTTATAAAATTTTTTAACGCTGAAAATAGGGCTCCGCGAGGTCGTTACGGCATAGGCGCACCGTCTAAAAAGCCGTTATATCACCTAAAATATTTTTTTTATAGTATTAACTAACAATTTAAAAATTTGAATAAATTATGGTGTGATCTAGACACTTGAACGAAAAAAACCTCGGTGAAAAAAAATTTTCATGTCGATTTTTCAAAAAGTTACACCATTGTTAATTAACAATTTTTTTTCCAATCTCTGTTTTTATAAATTACGACATAAAAGTTCAAATAATTGGTTTATAAAATTTTCGCTTCGTGGAGCTTTTTCCATTCAGGTACTTAATGAAGCAATGCAAAAAAAAAATTAAGTTTATTATTTTGTTAATAATAATTTGTTTAAATTAACAAAAAATGAAATTTCTAAAAAATGTTATAAAAAATTTTTTTTCAGTAATATCTTATCATTGCTGTTTTTGCCTCTGATATAGGTATTAATTAACAATGGAAAACACATTTTTACGTCATTTGTTAAGAAATTGTTTATAAACAGACTATTTCGAAATTTTGAAAAAAAATTTTTTCACCATCTTATTGCATAGGTAAAATTATGATTTGAAAAAAAAAATTCCTTAAATAATTTTTTTAATTGTTTATAATATTTTTTTACATTTCAATTGTTTAAATAATTAGTTAAGACATTATTTTATTCTTAAACATCATCATTGACCTTTTTCAATGAATTAACAGAGAATTTTTTTATTTTTTTATAAATAATTTCATTGTTTATTAACTTAACAATTTGTTATGAACAAATAATATTAACCGTTATACTTTTTTTCGAAAACTTCAAAGAATAACGAAAACAACTATGTATAACAAAGTATAGAAAAAAAAATTTTTTGTATTTTTTACAGCATTGTTACATATTATATGATAATGAAATTACAGCCGTTCCATAATTTGTCAAGTTATGAATTGTTATAACTTTTGAACTATGAGAGATACGGTAAAGGACATTCAGAACATTTTTATGGAAGATTTATTTATCCTTAAAATGAATTCACAATCGATTCTGTAACCATTGTTTATCAGTTGTTATAATCATTTGTTTATAAAAATTTTAGTTTTTTTTTATATCTTTTGAAATTTCATAGCCTATAACTTGTTAAATAATATAGATACAGCTACGGACTCCAGAACTTTTTTGTTCTATGATAAGATATCTTTCCAATTACGTATTAATTATAGCAATTTAGATTTTTGTTTGAATAATATACTAGTTTAAATTTATACTTACCTAATTTACATTCTGCTATTGATCATTGTCATTCATTTATCACTAGAATTATTAATATTCTGCTAAAGTTTGATTATTTATTTACTGAAGTAATATTTACTAAATAATAATTTTTTTAAGTATATTTTCTAAATTATTGAATAATTTAAGTCTCACTAATTTGTACTTCCTTTAATTTTAATTAATGATAATTAAATATTATTTACTTATGTAAATAATTTAGAAAATATACTTGAAAAAAATATAAAAATTAGAAAATAAATTCAATTATTATTTTTAGTAAATAAATAATAAAACTTCAGCAGAATATTAATAATTCTAGTGATAAATGAATGACAATGATCAATAGCAGAATGTAAATTAGGTAAGTATAAATTTAAACTAGTATATTATTTAAAATAATAGAGATAGAGTTCCGGGAGGTACTTTTTCATTGGAAATTTCCTCCTCTTTCAGGATCTTTTTTCATAATTCCTTAAATATCATTATTTCAGAAATTATTAACAAAAAACGAAATACCTTCTTTTTTTAATCTTATTTTGTTAATAACAATCGCAATTTTTTACGTGCTAATAAACCCTTAAAAAACATTTTTCTAGACGTCATTCCGAATCGAATGAGCTATCGCTCATATTTTTAGGAGCTTTATATCTATTTAACACGTTTTTGAACTTTATTAGACTACAAAGGACTCGCGAAAAATGGACAGGTCGTTTTTTTAAGTGGTCCGTTTCCTCTCCGTCTCCTCTCCGTTTCCTCTCTGCTCACAAAGAACTGCGTAACGTGCGATCAATCGACTACAAATTTACCGTTCGACTAACCATGTGATGTTAATTATTTCTAATTATGCAGGTGTCTTGTGAGTATTTTACGATCATATACCATTGGCTATCTTGAATAAACGTTTTCCAGGATCCACCGACTCCAACATAAAATTCACAGTAATGTTTATTTCACTTGAATGGTGAATTTGAAAATTGTTATCATTACAAATTCCATCAGTCTGCCGACGTCGTGGACTGTTGTGACGTCATTGATAATCAAAATTTATACAGGGTATTTCTCAAGTACGTGTGGAAAATTCAGGAGCATGTTGCTGACGTCAAAATAAGAAGAAAAGTTTTCATAAACATATGTCCGCAAGTTATTCGTTTCTGAGATGCCGGGTGTCAAAGTTGAATTCTTATTTTTATTTTTTGTGAATACATTCAAAAATAATTTTGATATTCGAGTAGAGTTTGGTATCTGGGAGTATTGTCCGATGAAAAAATCAAATTTGATGTTAGTTTGTTTCTTTCGTGGGGGTGGCTCCACCTACGTGTCTTTTCAGTCATTTGAAATGTCATAACTTTTTTGTAGGTGTATAAGTGTGTTTCTACTGGGAACAATGAAAAAAGGTTACGTTTCTTTTGAGTTCCTAATTTCGTGTGTTTTATGCGTTGATTAGTGGTGTACTGAACAGCCTACCACAAACTAGCATGAAAGGCTTGACTTTGCAACTAGTTATCACGAATCGAATGAAATCATTTAAGTGGATATTAATACACAATAATTATTTTTCTTCAACAAAAATATGTTGATTAGGTAATATTGTCCTAAATAATTCAATCAGAAATGGCTTTGATATTGATACTCCAACATAAACTTGAACAAATTAACAGTACTTATCTTCAGTAATTATTTCAGACCTTTACTCCTATTCAAGTGGAGTATTATGAATTTGAGGTTGGATTCGTTTGTCAGTTGATCTATCAATACAATCATATGCAAGAAAGAGTGGTAACATATCAGTGAATCCACGATATCGATTTAATCAAATAATATGATGAATGAAAAAATGGAGTTATTGGTCTCACTCTGACTCACTCGTACTATATTTCCGATTCTCCCAACATTAAAAAATTTTCAGGAGGTTGACACATATTCCGATATGTTGTAAGAAATTAGCATTATGCGATTATTGCACATAGGAAATTATGTCTCTACTAAGGACTTATCTTCTGTTTTTCTTAATTATCTCAGAAACCTCCACTTTAAGGCACATGGAATGTCCTGACTTTCAGGCTGAGTATCGATTGTCCCAAGAAAATATGAAGGAACATATGACCACATACCATCGTAACTACGCCACTAGTTTACGAAAATAAAAAATTATAACTTCAAATTAGCACGTTGATAAACTTCGATTAGTGTATCAAGTTTCAAAGTTTTTCCTTCAGGAATTTTGGAGAAAACAAACTAAATCTTAATTTTTTCCGTACTTTCGACACCCTGTATCTCAGAGGTTAGGACATAACTTGATAGCATCTTTTCTGTAGTCGGAGTTTATTGGTCTCATTCTGACTACCCTGTATAAATAAATACACCAACCGACAGAAAAACAATTTTATATTCCAGCGTTTATGAGTACTACCGCGCTTTCTATCCGCAGTTCTGAATATCAATCGTGTAAAAACAACAGAATCAACACACCACCTGTTTCGTGTTTCTGTTTCTATTAGATAGATATTAATTTTTGAATCTCACATATTATCAATAACTCCAATAAGGTGCATTTTTATTTTTTTATAAAATCGAATGTCACTAATATAGCTATCCGAACGGATTAGGCGCGTGAGGGCAGACGTCGTTGACTGTCGTGTCCGTGATAGCAATTATTTAGGACGGATTTTGGATATATTTTCATTTTCTACTATCACGAGGAACATCCATGCAGATCCATGATTATACAACTTCTTTTCTAATTTAGGCATAAAGCTAATAATAGGGTAAAGGAGAGGTTTACTTTATCCCATTTCGTATACTGAACAAATGTTCTATCATGAATGTCCTTGGTTAGATTGTTTAATTATTGAGTATCTCTTACTTACGCTATCATATCAATCTTCTTTCTGTTGTTGCATCAAAGGTCAAAACTAAAAAGTTTGAAATAAAAATTTCGAAAATCTGTAACCCGACTACTGAAAAAATTAAATTACCTTTAAAGTAAGAAACAAGTTAGGTGTTGATTGCTATCATCGTCTTATTGATTTGATATGTTAGATATTCATGTTTATTAAGTTCTTTCAAAGTCTCCTGGTAGTTTCACATCAATAACGTTATAATTCCATTCAAATGCCTTATCAACCATCCTTGGGCTATAACGAACATAAAAAAAAGTGCCAAATCGGTCCAGCCGTTCTCACGTTTTGCGAGAACAAAGAATCGAGATTAATTTTTATTTCATAGATTATTTTTCTAAGTGATATTGAGATTGAAACCCAAATCGGTACTGTTTATATCCTCGTGTTATTTCTTTTAATTTGAGTCAGATTACATAGAAATATTAGGACACATTTCGGGAGATTTGATTAAGAAATTCGAGATTCATACAAAATAAAAATTCCGTTTTTGTTTCCATTGAAAATGTTCCATATTTTCTGATACATGACACCTTATCGATGGCACTTTCAAGATCAATAAATGAATTCTGAAATCTACCTTTCCGACTGGCCGTGCCATAGGTTTTTTTCAGTCGAGAAAGCATCAGAGTCTTCATCTCCCAAGTTGTTTTTTCATCATCTAGAATGAGCTCATTTTCTTCAAACCAATTTTTTGCTCTAATAAAGAAGTTAGTAGCTACAACTGAAAGTTTTTGTAAATTTTTTCGGTTGAAATCAGAATTAGTATTCTGGTGAGAGTTATGCCAATAGTACTCATTCACTAGTTTTTCAGTGACAACACTTTTTCAGAGCATTGAACATGAAACTTTTCAACTCATATATTTTTATTCCCATAGCAAATATCAAGAAACATGTTTTTGTTTTCAACATGGAGCAGAAAAGAAAATTAAGTGATGATATTCGTATCAATATATGAAAAACACTTTACATTTTCCTTTTGGTTCCTTACTGATTTTAAATCAACCCTTTGAAAATTGTTTTTTTTTGTGAATAAATGTTATCTTTGTATCACGGAGGAACAATCCAAAATACTACCCAAATCATTGAATCCTGAATAGTTGAACATTGAATGACTCATATTCAATGCTTTATCTCGAATGTTTCAGTTTCTACTCTCGTAGAAAGGAACTTTTTCAATGTCTTATCAAGTCTTGAGTGATCACATTATGGAACATCCCAAGGGCTGAATAAATCAAACACATATTTTTTGTAATAATTCATTTCAAGGAAATAAAATAATACCCGCTAAGATTATCGGAGTCATGTCATTCAAATATAAATAATATAAATATTTCAAATAAATAATAAAAAATAACGAAACCACTCTATGTGTAGAGATTCCAACGTAAGAATCAACGAAAAAATATCAGGGATAAAATGACCAGAGAATTGGTCAAACATTTTTACAAACTATCAGCTAGTGACGAAATACGCAAAAACATAATTATTGTGGAACATGCGCTTTATAGGCCAAGTTTTGAGATTCATCCAGAGACCTTTTGTAATATCCGCCGCCACTGGATTGCCAGCCGCCGCCATTGGATTGCCAGCCACCACCGTATCCACCGTCGTCGCCACCACTGGAATACAAGTCACCTCCGTGTCCACCACCGCCGCCGCTACTGGATTGCCAGCGCCCCCATGTCCGCCACTGTCATTAGATTGCCAACCTCCACTGCTATGTCCTCCACTGCCATGTCCACCACTGCTATGTCCTCCACTACCATGTCCTCCACTGCTATGTCCTCCTCCTCCTCCTTGCTTAGAGCCGAGGAGTTTTTTGACTGCCATTATTCCAGATAAAAGAAGAGCGATTTTGGCTATGATCAAGGCTTTTTTAGCAAGAAGAAAGATACCACCGATGCCCAGAGGTACCATGGCGAACATTTTTACTGCGCTTCCCATCATCATACCTTTCATCATACCTTTCATCATACCTATCATCATACCTTTCATCCCTCCTTTTTTACCTCCACCGCCGCCTTTTTTTTTACCTCCGCCGCCACCCCCAAAGCCATCACGACCTGTGGAAAAAAACTAAATTAGAATTCAGAAAAAATAATCCGGGTACTTCAACCCTCAAGAATTATTCAATGGTGTTGTTGATGATTTGAATGTACCTTCTTCAATTTCTAGATCTTCAGCTAACTCCCTTCCTGAGATTTTGGGTAGAGAAACCTGGAGAGTCCTCGAACCGATGAAATTGGTAATTTTTTCCATGAGCATGTTGGTGAGGATTTCATCTTTGTCGTCGCCAGATCGCGGTAAAGTTTTTTCCAGCTGTTCTTCAGTGACCAAGGCGCCTTCTTTTGGTGCATCTGGGGACTTGGAAACTGTGACTCCATCCGCAAGGGAAATTTCGTCCATTCTTTCTAGTCTATCAAGAAATGTGATGGCTTTTTTCTTGAGACAAGGGCTGAAGCCCCCGGCATTCGAACAGTATTCGTATAATTTGAGCGCCTCTCGTACATCGCTGTGCTCGAAAATGTCCTTTGCTATAGCACATGACACAAAAAACAACACTAACAGAATTTTTCTTGAAATCATTGTCACTAATTCACAATACTGCCAAGCCTACAGCCAAAATATAACTGATGATCTCCTCAATCTTTGATTCTGGTTTTATACCTTATTATCTTGACCTTTATTTCACTTTTATGACCCGCTAATAAGTCTCGTACGAGCCTTATCCTACTTTTTTTTTGGTGAATTATTAAAAAAACATAAAATTGATAGGGAAAGTCGAAAAACAATAGATATTATTATGAACAGTAAGAACATTTATAATTTTCGTATTAATTACATATAATTGGACAACGGGAATGTATAAATGTATGGGATCCTTCATGATTCATGAAAGAAATTCTCAAAACCGGAAGGATAGTAGAAAACACTGGAGATTCATCTGATTTACTGAAATAATACCATAGAACCACCAATCAAACTTTGTAAAATATTTTATGGGTTAAAATACGGAAATGATGTAAAAAACCACGTGTTTTTATGTTTTATTGATATAAATAATTTTCCTTCCAAATTTGAAGTAGTTTTTTATACTGGAAATATCTTATATATGATCATATTCTGGTAGAATTCCGTCAGGAATTGAAAAAGTTCTATATGCGTCATTGAGAAGATAATGTTTTTCCATAATCTGGTTTGATCTATGGCGCAATTTTACCAGGAAATTATTTAACTGATATTGTATTTTTACTGAAAGCAAAATATGAATGGAAAATATTGTAACTAAAGGGGTTGATTGTGATTTCCATTAACACAAGCATTTCTATTTCTTTGAAAAATGACTTCTCGTTACGTTTTTTAAATATATATTTATATTATATTATATATATATATATATATATAAATTACATATATGTATATATATATATATATATATATACATATATGTATAGAGAACGGGTAGTCGTTGCTGACTAGTTAGGGATGGAACCAGTAAATAGTGGGGTTTTTCAGCAAATAAAAGAGAACTCTTTAAAGGTTGTCCAAGCTTTCGGAAATTTTATTAATTATTTCCATCATCAGGGAGACTACAAAAGTGTAAAATTTAGAATTAGTTTTTTTGTTTTAAAATATAGATTGAATATGACTTACATCTTTATTGAGAATGATTATAAAGGTGTTCAAATATGATGGTTGACACATTATGAAGGATGAATGATGACATAATACAGTTTAAAATAACTTGTTAAGTATTCAAATAAGGATTATCACAATTCCTATAGGTGAATGTCATTTTCCCATGTGGGAAAAAGTGTCAAGTAACAGGTTAGGTACTTCTGACAGGTAGTTGACATGACATCTGACAGACAATTGACATGCCCTCTGATGAGCCAAAACCAAATTAAGACTGATAAAAGTGCTGCCAATTGTATGTTGCTAACATAATTATTTTTGTAGGATTAAAGATTGGAAAAATTTGAAGTGAGATTGTTGTTTGTCAACTTTTTATCCAACGTCAATAGATAGGAGTGAATTTCACTGAGATGATTTATAACTGTTTTTTTTTATTTGTACAGTTTTTATCTTCAAAAATATTTGTCATTTCTAGAAAGGATCTTTTTGTTGAGTGTGATTCACTAGCTAAGACCTTTGTGGATTCGTAATTCATATGGTGGTCAAACTTGTTCACATGCTCTACTAATGCGCATCTTTCTGGGTGTAATCTGCAGTCACTTTTGTGGGAAACGATTCTAGCGCCTAATGGTCTAGAGGTTTGACCAACATAATTCTTATCCCACATTCGACAACGAAATACTGTATATTACATTCGTTTGTGCAGTTATGGATACTTTATCTTTAATTTTTGTGTGCACTGACCCAATAGTTAGGACGGTTTTGTTTGCAATTTTAATGTTTGAAATATATATATATATATATATATATATATATATATATATATATATATATATATATATATATATATATATATATATATATATGCATACAGTGCGGCTTTTAATAGATGTATTGAATTATATCACCGATATTACTTTTTGAACATCATTATAACCAGCCTAAACAGAATTGTGAGTAGCATAATGTTTCTTACTTGAATATGTATTACTTCTGGTTTTTCTTCTATTGTTGTTTCCCTGATGATGGAAATAAACGTTTCTTGAAACTTGATAAACCTAAAAGAGTTTACTTGTTCATTGCTGCATACCCCAATATCACTAGTTTTTTACATGCTTTTATTTACTTTCACCTGTCCCGATGTGTGTAATCAAATCTTACGAATTCCCGTGACAATGCATTATGCAATTTTTTAAGAAAAAAACAAGACGAAAATTAGGAATTTTTCATCAAAATTCATGAAATTCAAATGGCGGCTCTCTGTGATTATACTCCCATTTTATTCAAAATTGTTATTTGGGAGTTCTCAGGGTCGTAGATTATGGATTTTTCGACGAAATTCACAAATTTCAAGAAGACGAACGAGTTTTGTAATTATGGTCCGATTCGATTCAAAATTGGTATATGGGGGTTTCTGGGGTCGAGTATTTTTTTTTGCCAAAATTCATAAAATCAAAATGGCGGCTCCAAGATGGCTGATGATCTCTATGATTACCTATATTCCGATTCTATTAAAAATTGGTATGTGGAGGTTTTTGGGGTCGGATAATATTTTTTTTTTGTCAAAATTCATGAATTCAATATGGCTGACCAGTTCTGTAATTATGTTCCGATTCTATTCAAAGTTGGTATGTGGGGGTTTTTGGGGTCGGAGATTATGAATTTATTCTCAAAACTAATGAATTTGAGATAACGGCTCCAAGATGGTGGATGAGTTTTGTGATTATATATATTTTTACGGAATGGGAGAAAATATCTGGTATGCTTCAACAATTCATTGAAAGACAAATTATTGTTTAAAAATAATTTTGTATGAATTTACTGTTTGTGATTTCCATATCCAGAAGCGTTCCTGATAATTCAAATCTAATTTTTCAAACAGTAGAGTAGAAAGCTGAATATTTTCGTCAAGTCCAACATGCTTTCTATGGAAATATGATTTCACTGAAAGATATATTAGCAAAACTCATATAAGTGAACTGAGTAGTGGTAAGTAAATCCATATTACATTTATTTTCCATTAGAATAATAGACCGAGATATTTCGGTTGAAACCAGAATTGGTATTCTAGCAACTGAGTCATTCACACAACTAAAAATAATAGTAAATGCATTTATTCCATTAAGATGTATAAACAGAATACAGTGTGTAAACAGAATACACACATGTAAAATAGTAACGATTATTTCTAATGATCAAAATACTCCAGAACACTAAAAAACAATTGTTAATAAAAATATATTTTGTTGCTCTCTTCCCATTCTCTTTAGTGGTGGGAAGAGAATGGAAGAGTTCGATACCTATGTAAAATGGGCTATTCTCGAATAGAGATGTTTTATGTTTGGGTACCCTAATAAAGTCCTCCTGCCTTGTAGAGTAATTATGAATTTGCGAATTTCTTTCGACCATTTCCAGTATGCATTTATACATGTAAATACTTGGTAGAGTTAGGATCTTATGATGTTGAAATGATGCCCTACATGAAGACCGAAAATAAGTCTGACGATTTTTTTTGAGAGACGAAAATATTTCTAGCATATTGTGAATTGCCCCAAAGTATGATATTGTGGGTTATACGAGAATATATCAATACATAGTAGACATTCAGGAGTTCTGAATTTCTAAGTGTGTTTTTTACCTGTAGGATTGCATACTAATTTTTATAAATTTTTTTCGATATGAAATATATGTTTGTTTCCCAACTCATATGGGAATCCAAATATGATCCCTAAAATTAGGTACCATCAGCTATCCTAATAATACCGTTGTTCATTCTTACTTGGAGCTGATTCATAGGTACGTGTTTTTAGGGGTGTCAGCATCCGTTGATAGTGTTCTATCATCTGCACAACGAAAAATATGATCCCTACTCCAGCATAATGAAAAGTCATTTATGAATAGAAGGAATATGAGTGGACCTAATATAGATCCCTGTGGGACTCCATTTTTAATTTTCTAATTCGACGTACACTTTCCTATTTCTCGTTTTTCCTTTAACCTTGTTCCAGATAGTTTTTTGTGATACATTATAATTTTGTCCATCTAACGTTCTTTAAAATTGTAACTTTTTATTTTATTCTCATTTTTTGGTTAAAGATTTTCAGAGATTTTATAATTTTCTGATAAATTTGAATCGTCGAATTGCTGAGAGAGCCAAAATAGATTTGTCAACTCTCTTCCCATACTAATTACGTCATTGTTAATCCAGCAGTTATTCTGAGAATTTCTGTGTGACTTTTTTGTAACCATAAACGAAATTGAAGTCATAGTGATGAAAGAGACGTCATGTGATAAGAAAATACTGAGTCGATATTTTCCAATGATATGAAAATTATTGAATTCATTAGATTACTGCTACTAGTGTTTCTAAAATATATGTGCTCTCAATATTTGTAATGCAATAATCAATTGGTTGCACTTGATCTGCCACTTAGGTCTGTAAATTTTCTGGTTGACTCAGTATTTTTAACATTCAGGTTATAACTATCTAAGACGTCTTAAAATAACAGTTTTTAATTTTTTCTTTTTGCCAATATTATTGAATAATAGGTACTTGTATTTCAGTGGCAACTCGTTTTTTTTTCATGAAACAACACTTTTTCAGCGCATTCAACTTGAAATTTTCTCAGTTAATTTTTTTTATTCCACATATTTTTTCGACATAAAGAAATTAAGGACATCAAGTGGTAGGATTTGTAATTATAATGAAACCGAATACAGTCTAGTATCAACATGAGAGCCGTAGTCATATAAATAAAATAAATATTCGAAATAAATAATCGGCATGAACTGGATATACACTATTAGCAGATACCCTAACGTACAAATGAAAAAAAAATACATATCGGTAATAAAATAACCAGAGAATCGGTCGAACATTTGTACAAAATATCAGCTAGCGACTAAATACACAAAAACTTATTCATTGTGGAACATGCGCATCATAGGTTGAGTTTTGTGCTTCATCCAAAGACGTCTTGTCCCATCCGCCACCATTGGATTGCCATCCGCCACCATTGGATTGCCAGCCCCCGTCATTGGATTGCCAGCCGCCGCCATTGGATTGCCAGCCGCCAACATTTGATTGCCAGCTGCCGCCATTGGATTCCCCGATACCTCCCCGTCCACCACCGCCGCCGCTACTGAGTTGCCAGCCGCCTCCATGTCCACCGCCGCCGCCGTTACTGGATGGCCAGCCACCTCCGTGTCCACTATCACCGTCGTTACTGGATTTCCAGTCGCCTCCGTGACCACCAACACCGCCGTTAGTGGATTGCCAACCTCCACTGCTGTGTCCGCCACTACTACCACCAGCTCCTCGCTTGGAGCCGAAAAGTTATTGGACAGCGGTTAATCCAGATAAAAAAAGAGTGATTTTAGCCCCGATCAAGGCTTTTCCAGCGAGAAGAAAGAGACCACCGATGGCCAGGGGTACCATGGCAACCATTTTTGCTGCTATTCCCGTCATCATACTTTTCAGCATCATTCCCATTACTCCCTTCTTACCACCACCACCGCCTCCGAATTCACCACTACCTCCACTCTTCTTGCGGCCTGGAGAAACGAAAAATAAAATCCAGAAAACAGCAATCGGGTACTTCAACCCTCAGAATTCTTCAATGCAGTTGTAGGAGAATTGAATTTACCTTCTTCAATTCCTACGTCTACAGATAACTTCCTTCCAGAGATTTTGGGTAGAGGAACCTGGACAGTTCTTGATCCGATGAAATTGATGATTTTTTCCATGAGCATGTTGCTGAGGATTTCATCTTTGACGTCGCCCGATGGGGGTAGAGTTTTTTCCAGCTGTTCTTCAGTGATTATGGTGTCTTATTTTTGTGCATCTAGGGACTTGGAAAATGTGACTCCATCCTCCAGGAAAATGTTGTCTAATGTTCCCAGCTTGTCAAGAAATATTATGGCTTCTTTCTTGAGACAAGGACTGCTTCCGTCGGATTTAGAACAATCATCGTATAGTTTGAGTGCCTCTTGTACACCCGTGTCTCGCTACGTGTTATTACGAGATCATTGCCGAGATTCCCCTTAGATTCGCGATTTTCCATGCAGATTCAAAGAATTGAATGAAGGTGATTTTTTTGTGGAGAAACAACGTTTCTTGCCATTTTTTTTGGGTAACCTTCCACGGTCTGAAAATGAAAATATAATCAGGAAAATCTATTCAACGAAAGAAAGGGCAAACTAATTAGTTCACCCTGATAAATTACTGCGTTCACCAAATTATATTTCCCAAAGAAAAATTATTCAGTTAGTCAGTAACTTGCCGTATTCTGAATTTGAGATGATAAACATTCAAAAGATACTTCTCTATATAGTTTTTGATTGACGTTACGGGGACTATATCTGCCCCCGTTCTCAAAATGTTCTAAATCTCCTTTAATTGTTTTAATAATTTGGTTTTCTCTGTTGCAGAGTCTTTTTCCTTTTTTCAAATGACGGATGTCAGATCAGTTCATTAGCACTCTGCCATATCTCACTTCCTCTCTGAGTAGAGGTTACCATAATAATAATAATAATAACCATCAACGTCTTTTTTTGTATTAATGTTTATACAAACATATGGCAGAGCGAAGTTCAGCCATAATAGCTACTCTTACACCTAACCGTGCACATTGAAAATACTCAATACATAAACATACGTTAACCACTAATGAGAATAGCTTGCAATTATTCTATAGTAATTGATTGAAATTAAATATTGTAATAATTTCAAATAGCATTTTGTTCACGTAATAAATGTAATTTAAGGCGTTTTTTGAAAGAATAAGTAACATTAATTTCGAAAGTGGAATCAATTGAATTATGCTATTCCACAGCATTGTAGGAAAAGGATTTCTGGTACAAAGCTGTTGAATGGCGCGGAATATCCAATGAGTTGTTCACTCTTACATTCACATTGTGTTGCTGGTTACGGAATATTATCTCTCTCTATGTTTGTGGTCCTTGCTTCCTATTGGCGCATTCGACCAATTACGGAATATTAATTTGTTCTCAGCAACCGATGAACAAAAATAAGACACTGATATTTCCACAAGCTATCAATATTCAAAATTTTCTGGGACCATAGACGAAACGACAACAGATATTTTGTATTCTTTGAAATCTGGTCTAAGTAATCATACTGTAGTATCGGCAAGACGATGGTTTCACATAGTTTCTTTCTCAAGGAAAAATGTGGGAAACTTTTATTTGCGAATGAGAGTTTCAAATACAGATATGATTTTTTCACTAAATTATTTATTTGGCTCATAAACTTGAAGTCAATATCCAATATTAATCCGAAATTCTTAGCCTCGCTAACCAGTGCTATAGGAACATTGTCAATATGAAGGATAATTTCAGGTCCAATTGTTTCGTAAACATTTTGCGCGCTAAACAGCATAGCTAGTGATTTCTTAGGACTCAAATTCAGAGCATGTTTTCCACAATAGTTGCTTAGATGTTCCAAGTCACTGTCCAACCTCTGAACTGCCAAATGAATATTTTTTATATGGAAACTATATTTTATTTGGGTATCATCAGCATATGATTGCATTTCTGGAAACTCAATATTTCTATATGTATATATATATATATATATATATATATATATATATATATATATATATATATCGGCAGTCTATACAAGAAAAAATAGTGGTCCCAGAATTGAACCCTGTGGTACCCCCGACCTAACATGATCTGCAAAGCATATGTCTTTATTTGTACGAACTTGCATTGTTCTATCGGCAAGATAGGAGAAGAAGAATTTGACTGCGATCTTGTCCAAGCCGTAATACTTCAATTTTGAACAGAGGAACTTATGGTCGACAGTGTCGAATGCTTTGAAAGAATCCAACAACACCAACACTGTCGCCTTTATTCTATCAATGGCTGTTATAATATCATCAGTTATTTTGATTAATGCCCTTGTGGTACTATGACCAAGTCTAAAACCTGATTGACTTGATGGAATGATATTATTTGGTGATACGTAATTTTGTAATCGAATATTTATGAATTTCCCCAAAATTCTCCTCAATACTGGCAATAGACTTATTGGTCGCAAATCGCTGTAATCTGATGGATTATGGTTCTTAGCTATAGGGTTTATATTGAATTTTTCCACCCAGATGGAAAATAACCAATTTCCAGGCAGCAGCCAATATATGTGTTATATAGTCCAGTATTGCGGGTAAACACAGCTTGATTATATATAATGATATGTTTTCAATACCACTGGCGTTAGATTGGATGCTACTGATGATTTATAACATTTCCTCCTGTCTTGGAAAACTAAATTTCATATTTATAATAATATTAAGGAACCACTTTTATTATTCATGATTTGTATTGTTCTTTCTTATTTAATAAAAAATTTTTTCCTTTTGATTTTTTATGTGTTTATTAAATAAACGATTTGTTATAAACAAATAAGTTTTCACGATATATTTTTTAAATACTACAAAAATAAACAAAAATGATCATGTGTCGTTTTTGGAGAAAAAAAATGTTTTCTATTTTTCATTTAATTTTTAAAATTCACATGCTTCCACTCTAATTTTTTATTCTTGTTTCTTATCATTATAATTATTATAACTCATAAAGAATCGAAGATCGACGAGAACACTTGAAGTCCTTATTGTTTTCCATGAAACAATGAACAATTTGAGCTTTCATTTTGAACTTTTACCCAAGTATTTATTTACTTTTGTTTTCTCATTAACTATCAAAGATGCGATAAAAATACTGCAGGTTTTTTATTCTTTATTGAACAATGAATAATTTGAGCGAAGCATTTACTACATTATTTATTGAATGACGTTTTTGCTGTGGTGATTCGTGACTTTCTGTTTCCTTGCTAGCTTCATGTTATTCTTGCGGTTGTTCCTCCTGGGTTCCAATCACATAATCCTCGTTCTTCGAACAAAAGCTCAAATTGTTCATTGTTTAATAAAGAACAAGAAAGATTCGAAGTAATTTCATCGTATCTTCGATATTGAAATTTAAAAGCTTTGAAAAAAAATTTTTTTCGAAGAATTTTCATAAATAATAACAAAGAAGTAAATAAATAATTGAGTGAGATTGAGAGAAAAGCTCGAGTTGTCCATTGTTCTATGGAGAACAATAAATATTTTGAGTGTTCTCGTGGTTAATTTAAGGTTATAGTAAATATAATGATGAGAATAAAAAAAAAAAATAGAGTCAAATGCTTGATAATTTTTTAAATTAAATAATAAATAGAAAACAATTTTTTTGGCCCAAAAAACGACACATGGTCATTTTTGTTTATTTTTGTGGTATTTAAAAAAAATACAGCACGAAAATTTATTGGTTTATAACAAATTGTTTATTTAATAAACAAATAAAGAATTATAATATTTCTTTAGAATAAGAATAGAAATGATGTTTGAGAAAATGGTTCCTTGATATTAATATTTACTTGCGAAAAAAATTGTTGTCTAACAAGGGCAAGTTTGAGCAATAATTTTTTTTTATGAAACGATTTTTTTCTTAAAAATTATTATTTTCATTATTGATTACATTTGAAAAAAACAACCAGTTCATATACAATGTATTTATTTATTACAATTTTTTAAACAGTTGTAGTGAAATATAAAAAAAACATGTGGCTTTTAACAATAAAAAACAAAGCATTTATGTTTTTACTTTTTTTGCATCTTTAATTGTTAATAAATAATGAAAAATGTACATTTTCAAATTTTTCCACCGAGGATCTTTTCTGAAGCCTCAAAGAACAACTCAAAAACAATATATTTTTTCTGGCTTCCGGTTTGAAAATTATAGAGGTGTTTCTGTTTACTTCCAACTTGGAAAAATTTGTTAATTAAGAATAGTACAATCAATAATAAAATTGAGATATATTTTTTTAAGCATCCGAGCAGAACGAAGCGCGCGCCCCGAGTCATCCGTTTTCACCCGTATTTTCACCACTCAATCAAAATTATAAATATTTGTGCTACAGTTTCGTTTTTTTTCAAGTTTCCCACTCTCTTTGGATCTGTTTTCAGATTTCCTATATCTGCAATAGTTTTCGACATTTGCAAAAAACCTACCCCTCTTTTTTTTTAACTAAATTATTTATAACTTTATAGACTCCGACGCACTATTGCCCCACCCTGTATATTAAAATTTCTGAAAGTCATAATATGGTGACTTCCACAATGATAAGTACTAATTCTATGAAAGCTATCTGGAACTACCTAACCCGTTCGTAAAATCATGAAATCCTAGTTAGATGTAAGTTAAATGAGTTTCATTGAATTCTTCATTGAAATTGTAAGTTTTTTCTGCTCTTATATAGGTAATTGATTTATGAATGACTCCTCATTCACGAATGACAAATTATTGGAATTTTTTATTAATTTAATTCTCTTTGAGTATTATATATGATTATTTTTGATTTATCACACCACAGTAATCAAGAAATCAAACACACATATTTTGTAATCATTTATTGAAAGGGAAGGAAATACTGTCTGGTAACAACGTCAAAGTCAAGGTCATATAAATAATAATAATAATATAAATAATAAAAATAAATAATGAGAATAAACTGAAACTTCTCTGTGAAAAGTATAACGTCCGAGTCATCAGAAAAAGTATCAAGAATAAAATGACCAGAAAATCGGTCGAACATCTGTACAACATATTAGCTAGCCACTAAATACGCGAATACGTATTTATTGTGGAACATGCGCTTTGTAGGCCAAGTTTTGGGCTTCATCCAAAGATCTCTTGTCCCATCCGCCGCCACTGGATTGCCAGCCGCCTCCGTGTCCACCACCGCCTCCGTGTCCACCACCGCCTCCGTGTCCACCACCACCCCCATGTCCACCACCGCCATCGCTATGTCCGCCACTGCTGTGTCCACCATTACCACCACCACCTCCTTTCTGAGAGCCGAGAAGTTTTTTGACGGCCATTATTCCAGATAGGAGAAGAGCGATTTTGGCAATGATCAAGGCTTTTTTAGCGATAAAAAAGACACCACCGATGCCCAGAGGCATCAAGACAGCCATTTTTGCTCCGATTCCCATCATCATAGCTTCCATCATTCCCATCCCTTTTTTACCTTTTTTACCACCACCGCCGCCTTCAGATCCCCCCCCACCACCACTCTTCTTACGACCTGTGGAAAAAAAATAGTTCAGAAAAAATAACTGGATACGTTTACCCTCAGAATTCTTCAATTGTGGAAGATTTGTATTTACCTTCTTCAATTCCCAGATCTCCAGCTAATTCCATTCCGAACATTTTGGGTAGAGAAAACTGGACAGTTCTTGATCCGATGAAGTGGGTAATTTTTTCCATGAGCATGTTGGATAGGATTTCATCTTTGGCTTGGCCAGATCGGGATAAACTTTTTTCCAGCTGTTCTTTTGTGACGGTGGCAGCTTCTTTCGGTGCACCTGGGACCTTGGAAACTGTGACCCCATCCACAAGAGGGATTTTGTCCATTCTTCCTACCCTGTCAAGAAATGTGATGGCTTTTTTCTTGAGACAGGGGCTGAAGCCATCGGCTTTCGAACAATCATCGTACAATTTGAGTGCAACTCGAACACCGTTGTTCTCTATAGTGTCCTGTGTTACAACACATGTCACAAAAAACATCACCAACACAATTTTTCCCGAAATCATTGTCACTAGTCCACTACACTGCTGATGAGTCGGTAGCCGAAATGAAACTGATGATCGTCTCAATCTTTGTTTCTTGTTTTATACCTCATCATCTTGACCTATCTTTTAATTTTTTGACCCGGTAAGAAGTCTTGTACGAGCTTTACTCTTTTCTCTCAGTCAATTATTGAAAAAAAAAAGGCCAATCTAGAGGGAAAGTCGAAAAACAATAGATATTACAAACATTTATATTTTCGTTTTAATAACATATAATTAGAGAACGGGAATGCCACTAGATAAATTCCACTAGAATTTGTTAATGGTGTTAATTTTTGGAACTATTAATTCCAACTTATAAGTACGTTTCATTACCTCAGAGTGTATGGGAATGATTGTTGTGAGTATCCCACTTCATTATAGGAAAATTATGTTTGTATTTTGTTTTCTGCGAATTGAATAATAATTGTATATTCCAATGCACATGACTTCCCGAATCACGTTCAATGTTTAGATCTTCGTCTGTCTGGGAGAATCGCTAGATTTTAAATGGTGAGCATATGGTTTTATTAATTGGTGATGTAGTGTATGTGAGTGGATTCAGTATGTGTTTTGACTTGAGTCGCACTTGTTTGCGTCTGGGTATTAACACGTTGAGTGCCGTATGTACTCAACACGGATACACGAGATACGGTGTTGCCATGGCCGTGTGTATCCGTGGCTGATACACAACTATTTCTGTTATTTCAGCCGCATGTATCGACGTTGGCTGCATGCCTTACGTATATCTCTATAGGGGCTTCCGCACTAAGGCCTGGCGTACCCAAAAGCATATTTGGCCTGTATATTTTATCCTTAGTTTTTTCAGGAGACGATTTTTTCTGTTGGTGGGTATAAAATACGAAATGTTTTTTTATTGAACAACAAGAAACACTAAAGGATGGAAAAGAATTAATAAATCTGAGAAGCAAATGAACATAACAATTAGTTTGAGTATTTCAATTGATGAAACATTTGTCTACTTCGTAAAAACACGATAAGCAATAATATTTTTTACATGCAACACATCTGAATTTGCTTTGTGTGGCTTGATTAGCTGCAGCTTTTCTACCGACCTCTTCAGTTTTTTTCTTATAACATCGTACACACCTTCCTCTTCTACTGCTAGCACCCTGACTCTCTTCTAAATAATGTTGGGCTGGAGGTTCATTGCTGAGGCTGGAGTGTTGAGTTTCTCAATATACGCTGAGATTATAGGTATATCCTTTATTGACACATAACTTGGAGAGCTCTATCCCAAATTTATGGGGTTTGTTCTTTATATATTGTCTGAATGACAAACGCCCTCTGAAAGGGACAAGTGTTTCATCGATGCAAAGGTCATTTTGAGGAATAATAGCAGCTTGAAAGCTAACTATAAGTTTTTGGCTAAGCGGGTTTATTTTATGAAGTCGATTCTCTATTGCGTCTCCATTATTGTTGAAATGAATCATTTTTAGCAATAGTTGAAATCTATTTCTGCTCATCAATGACTTGCTCTTATTTGAGTACGGAAATGATGTCCTCCAGTACGATTCGATACTTGGTAACTAAAACAACCCCATCCACATAATGATTCCAAAAAATCTCTCTATTTCGTCCGATCTGGTATTGGCCAATGTTTTTATTCTCGACTTTGGTAGATTATATTATGTCTTGCATTTGCTGTATGGGGTCGGCTTTAGAATAGCCCCATGGTAAATCCTGCCTGTCGTAAGAGGCGACTAAAAGGATAACCGTAGGTGGAAGATGGTCTCATCGCCCGGTGAAGTACCACCATATCGACTTTGTGTGCTGTGAAATGGATCATTCCATGTTTCAGTGTTCGGTCGATACTTTCCGGTCTCCCTCTTTCCTTTTCCCCAATTCCTCCTTTATTTTCAGGTGCATCCTGATAGTAATAATGATGAAGTCTCCTAGAGTAAAACACTCCGGAAGCAAAATACCTCTCCATTCGGATTTCTGGGCGAGAGGTACTCGAGGGGACTCAACATTGAAGATTAATTTTTGCAACATCCGCGGACTGAACAAGAACATCAATGACGTCCACCATCACCTACAGACGAAAAAACCGGATATTCTGGCTCTAACAGAAACACAAGTAAACTCGTCCACCAACAAGGTCCATATGCTTTGTCCTGGTTACGAACTCCATTCTCGATTCAGGTTCAAAGGTGGAGTCTGCCTTTACGCTAAGGCTAACCTTTCATGCCAGCGTGAAGAGAGTTTGGAACCGAAAGACTTTGATGTGATGTGGTTCAAGCTATCTGATACCAAACTGACTAAGTTCCTCTGCTGCCTTTACCTTTCACCTGATGAACCTTCATATAACGACCTCTTTGAGTTTTTATCACTCAAACTGGACTACATTCAGGAGAACCATCCAACAGCTGAAACCATAATCATGGGAGACTTTAATGTACATAACGCTGCCTGGCTCAAATTCTCTAACAAAACAGATGATGCGGGTCGTCAAGCCGAGGCCTTCGCCATCACTCATGGTCTAGAACAACTGGTCGAGCTACCAACCCGCATCCCTGATGTCAACAACCAGTCTGCCAATACACTAGATCTTCTCCTCACCACCAATCCTGACCCGTATAGAATAGAAGTTTGTGTCCCACTTGGGAACTCTGATCACACCCTCATCTCCACAACATGCTCTTTCCATTTACCATCGAGCTGCACAATACCACCCCGTCTCATGTGGCATTACAATTCGGCCGACTGGGAAGGTCTTCGTATGTTTTTCCCAGCGTTTCCATGGAAGAGTGTTTGTTCCTCTTCAGTAGATCCAACACGATGTGCTGAGACAATTTCTGAAATCATCATGTTGGGGATGCAAACTTACTTACCGAATACCGAAAGAAGAACATCATCCGATAAGACCTGGTTTAACAGAAACTGCTCTAGAGCTGTGACTTCCAAACAGGCAGCATACCATCGATGGCTATAAAATCTGGGCCCTGAGACCAGAGCAGCATATGTCGATGCAAGGAGACAATAGAATGCTCAAAAGATGCCCACAATGCCAAAATGAGATCAAAACTTGCTGAATGTCCCAACGGATCCCGTTCATTTTGGTCTTTCGCCAAAGCTGTGGGAAGAAACTTCACTTCCAGCACATTTCCTCCTCTAACCAAAGAAGATGGAACACTAGCAACGACTGCCCAGGAAAAATCCAATATCATTGCGCACCTATTTGCTGGAAATTCCACTATGGATTCATCGGGAAAACAACCCCCGAACATTACACCTATTGACAGTCACATGCCCGAGATCACCTTTCGCCAACGTACTATCAGAAAGATTTTGCTGGGTCTCAACACCAACAAAGCCTGTGGATCTGACGGAATCCCGCCGATTGTTCTCAAGAAATGTGCCCCCGAACTAACACCTGTTCTTTGCAAGTTGTTCAACCACTCTTACAATTTGGGGGTATTTCCGTCCAATTGGAAAATTGCAAGAGTACAGCCAGTCCCTAAAAGGCAAAAAGGCCCTACCTAGCAACTACAGACCTATCGCACTGCTATCTATCATTTCAAAGGTCATGGAGAAAGCCATCAACATCGAGCTCATGAAATATCTGGAAGACTCAGGAATTGTCAACGATAGGCAATATGGCTTCCGCCATCAGAGATCAACTGGTGACCTGCTCGCTTACGTCTCACATATATGGCAGCTATCTATTGAAAAGTATGGAGAAACTTTAGCTGTGGCATTAGATATCTCCAAGGCGTTCGATCGAGTTTGGCACCAGGGACTCCTCGCCAAGCTTCCGTCTTATGGCTTGCCCCCTCAGCTGTGTTCTCTGCTTGCTAGTTTTCTCTCAAACAGGTCTCTCCATGTAGTGGTCGATGGAGTTTCATCTGACACTCTACTCATAAATGCTGGTGTTCCGCAAGGATCTATTCTCGCACCAACACTATTTCTACTTCACATCAACGACCTGTTGAAAGCAACTTCATGTCCAGTACACAGCTTTGCTGATGATAGTACCCTCCATACCGCTTTCTCTTCCAGGGCCCCTATATCAGCCCGTGAAACCAGAAATGAACGAGGAAGAAATGTTGATAATATAAATATGGACTTAGCAGAAATTCTCGAGTGGGGATCTAATAACTTGGTAGAATTCAATGCAAACAAAACACAAGCATGTCTTTTCTCTAGCCGATCTCACTGTGCCTAACATAACTTTGTCAGGAGTAACCATACCACTGAAGTCATCCATATCGATGCTTGGTATTACTATCAGCAATAACCTTTCCTGGGAAAATCACGTGAGGTCCATTGTCAAAAGTGCATCCCAAAAACTTGGTTTTTTGTTTCGTGCCAAGAGCTATTTCACCCCCACTCAGCTGCTTATGATCTATAAGGCACAGATCCGACCTGTCCTGGAATACTGTTCCCATATTTGGAGCGCGGCACCTAAACATATCCTGAGGCTATTGGATTCTGTCTAAAAAAGGGCAATTCGTCTCGTCGGTGATGCATCGCTTACAAACTCCCTCACTTGTCTGGAACACCGTAGAAAAGTTGGCGATTTGTCTCTATTTCATAGATATTTTCATGGGCGATGCTCTTCTGAAATATCAACAATCGTTCCTGCTTTGGCAGTCTCTTTGAGACTAACCCGTCAAGTTCAGTCATCACACCCCTTCGTGGTCACTTTGGAGACCTGCAGAACATCACTTTCCAAAGACTCGTTCATCCAACGAACAGCGAGGCTTTGGAACTCATTGCCTAGGGAGGTATACAACCTCCAGAAATTTAAGAAAAACACCAACTCCTACCTTCTTTTCCTTGGTTCCCACGATGTTCTCTGAACATTACAGGATATCCCTTTTCGTGGGAACCAGAACATAAAAAAAAATAAAAAATTCGTATAACGATTTGTTTCTAGAACAATATGGCTTATGATGTCATCGGTTACCATAAGTTTGTAAAAATCATGTTTTATCGTAGAACCGTTCATATATGTCTGCTTTTACTCCAGAATTCGGCTCCGTGAACGGAAAGTGTTTCAGGTTATTGCCTCGCACTGGTCCCCATATAGGGTCTCCAATTGGGGGTAAAGTATCCTCGGGCTCTGAAGACGATTCATCCAGTCGGAAGTGAGCAATGACATCTTCAATGGTTTCTGTGATATGAATCGTGCTGGAAGATTTTCTGGCAGATATAGTGTCATTTTCTATAGTTTCATTTTCTGCTGAATCCGATATTGAACTCGTACTGTACCGGTGAATATCTGTAAAAAAAGTTTGGTAAATAGTTTTGGATCTCGAAATATTTTGGGTATACAGTTTCTAGGTGATATTCGTCCGACAACAATCCCTGCATCAAATTTTGGAAACATGATTGTTCTTTTTCGTACGACATATTTTTCCTAAATATGCGTTATAAAATAATGTCTAGAACAGTAATAAACATCCAACCAGAAAGGAGATTCAGTATCCACATTCGATGAACTGCATGAACCTCGGACAACTAATGAAAAGTCACTGCAAGATTTATTCCAGCCTCCAATTATTGCATACACCTGTTCTATTTTCAGTTCGACATTGTTGCCAGTTCGTGTATCCAGGTGGGATACATGCGGCTGTAATATTAAAAAATAGATATTGTGGCCGTGCGTATCCATGTGGATACATTCTGATAAGACGTCATGAAATGTCAACATCTAGTTTTTACAACTCTTTATTGCATTTTAATGTGATAAAATACATATTTGAGGCCGTACACATGTAGTTTATGTTTTTTTGGGAGAGGGGCAGAAGTAATTTTTGGGAGTATAGTTTTTTATTTCGTTATGTTTGTTATCTGATTATATGGTATTTTTTGGAAAAAATTATTCAATTATTGCTATCATCAATATATTTTTTTTTTTTTATTATTATTTTCCCAATCCTGAACTGGCATCGTGGTTGTGATACATATGAAGTCTGTTGTTTCAGTTATTTCTCCATCTTAAGACGTTCTCAAAGATAGTAAAAAAAGAAAATTCGAAAAAACTGTTATTCCAGGAATAAGCAGTAAATTGTCTGAATTGTCTTGTCGACCGCTGAATCTGAGAGAAGTTGAAAGACTTTCAGAAAACTTCAGTAATAGTGATAGTGAGGGTTGAATACAAAATTTGTGGAAGAAGATGATGACCTCAGTAATGCTCACAGCGAGCACAATGATCATGAAACTGAAACAGAATTGAAGGCTTCTGATGCAGAGTTTCAAGTAGATAATGATGAAGTCTCCTAGAGTAAAACACTCCGGAAGCAAAATACCTCTCCATTCGGATTTCCGGGCGAGAGGTACTCGGGGGGACTCAACATTAAGGATTAATTTTTGCAACATCCACGGACTCAACAAGAACATCAATGACGTCCACCATCACCTACAGACGAAAAAACCGGATATTCTGGCTCTAACAGAAACACAAGTAAACTCGTCCACCAACAAGGTCCATATGCTTTGTCCTGGTTACGAGCTCCATTCTCGATTCAGGTTCAAAGGTGGAGTCTGCCTTTACGCTAAGGCTAACCTTTCATGCCAGCGTGAAGAGAGTTTGGAACCGAAAGACTTTGATGTGATGTGATTCAAGCTATCTGATACCAAACTGACTAAGTTCCTCTGCTGCCTTTACCTATCACCTAATGAACCTTCATATAACGACCTCTTTGAGTTTTTATCACTCAAACTGGACTACATTCAGGAGAACCATCCAACAGCTGAAACCATAATCATGGGAGACTTTAATGTACCTAACGCTGCCTGGCTCAAATTCTCTAACAAAACAGATGATGCGAGTCGTCAAGCCGAGGCCTTCGCCATCACTCATGGTCTAGAACAACTGGTCGAGCTACCAACCCGCATCCCTGATGTCAACAACCAGTCTGCCAATACACTAGATCTTTTCCTCACCACCAATCCTGATCCGTATGGAATAGAAGTTTGTGCCCCACTTGGAAACTCTGATCACACCCTCATCTCCACAACATGCTCTTTCCATTCACCATCGAGCTGCACAATACCACCCCGTCTCATGTGGCATTACAATTCGGCCGACTGGGAAGGTCTTCGTATGTTTTTCTCAGCGTTTCCATGGAAGAGAGTTTGTTTCTCTTCAGTAGATCCAACACGATGTGCTGAGACAATTTCTGAAATCATCATGTTGGGGATGCAAACTTACATACCGAATACCGAAAGAAGAACATCATCCGATAAGACCTGGTTTAACAGAAACTGCTCTAGAGCTGTGGCTTCCAAACAGGCAGCATACCATCGATGGCTAAAAAATCCGGGCCCTGAGACCAGAGCAGCATATGTCGTGGCTAGAGGCATATGCAAAGAGACAATAGAATGCTCAAAAGATGCCCACAATGCCAAAATAAGATCAAAACTTGCTGAATGTCCTAACGGATCCCGTTCATTTTGGTCTTTCGCCAAAGCTGTGGGAAGAAACTTCACTTCCAGCTCATTTCCTCCTCTAACCAAAGAAGATGGAACACTAGCAACGACTGCCCAGGAAAAAGCCAATATCTTTGCGCACCTATTTGCTGGAAATTCCACTCTGGATTCATCGGGAAAACAACCTCCGAACATTACACCTATTGACAGTCACATGCCCGAGATCACCTTTCGCCAACGTACTATCAGAAAGATTTTGCTGGGTCTCAACACCAACAAAGCCTGTGGATCTGACGGAATCCCGCCGATTGTTCTCAAGAAATGTGCCCCCGAACTAACACCTGTTCTTTGCAAGTTGTTCAACCACTCTTACAATTTGGGGTATTTCCGTCCAATTGGAAAATTGCAAGAGTACAGTCAGTCCCTAAAAAAGGCAAGAAGGCCCTACCTAGCAACTACAGACCTATCGCACTGCTATCTATTATTTCAAAGGTCATGGAAAAAGCCATCAACATCGAGCTCATGAAATATCTGGAAGACTCAGGAATTGTCAACGATAGGCAATATGGCTTCCGCCATCAGAGATCAACTGGTGACCTGCTCGCTTACGTCTCACATATATGGCAGCTATCTATTGAAAAGTATGGAGAAACTTTAGCTGTGGCATTAGATATCTCCAAGGCGTTCGATCGAGTTTGGCACCAGGGACTCCTCGCCGAGCTTCCATCTTATGGCTTGCCCCCTCAGCTGTGTTATCTGCTTGCTAGTTTTCTCTCAAACAGGTCTCTCCATGTAGTGGTCGATGGAGTTTCATCTGATACTCTACTCATAAATGCTGGTGTTCCGCACGGATCTATTCTTGCACCAACACTATTTCTACTTCACATCAACGACCTGTTGAAAGCAACTTCATGTCCAGTACACAGCTTTGCCGATGATATTACCCTCCATACCGCTTTCTCTTCCAGGGCCCCTATATCAGCCCGTGAAACCAGAAATGAACGGGGAAGAAATGTTAATAATATAAATATGGACTTGGTAATAACTTGGTAGAATTCAATGCAAACAAAACACAAGCATGTCTTTTCTCTAGAAAAGCCGATCTCACTGTGCCTAACATAACTTTGTCAGGAGTAACCATACCACTGAAGTCATCCATATCGATGCTTGGTATTACTATCAGCAATAACCTTTCCTGGGAAAATCACGTGAGGTCCATTGCCAAAAGTGCATCCCAAAAACTTGGTTTTTGTTTCGTGCCAAGAGCTATTTCACCCCAGTCAGCTGCTTATGATCTATAAGGCACAGATCCGACCTGTCCTGGAATACTGTTCCCATATTTGGAGCGCGGCACCTAAACATATCCTGAGGCTATTGGATTCTGTCCAAAAAAGGGCAATTCGTCTCGTCGGTGATGCCTCGCTTACAAACTCGCTCACTTGTCTGGAACACCGTAGAAAAGTTGGCGATTTGTCTCTATTTTATAGATATTTTCATGGGCGATGCTCTTCTGAAATATCAACAATCGTTCCTGCTTCGGCAGTCTCTTCGAGACTAACCTGTCATCACACCCCTTCGTGGTCACTTTGGAGAGCTGCAGAACATCACTTTCCAAAGACTCGTTCATCCAACGAACAGCGAGGCTTTGGAACTCATTGCCTAGGGAGGTGTTCCCCGAGGCATACAACCTCCAGAAATTTAAGAACACCAACTCCTACCTTCTTTCCCTTGGTTCCCACGATGTTCTCTGAACATTACAGGATATCCCTTTTCGTGGGAACCAGAACATAAAAAAAAAAAAAGATGGATATGAGCCAGAGAGACTGGAACATCAAAATTTCTAGTGTCGATGTTAAACTGGAGATCGAAGCTTCGGCGGATTTTTGCGACATCACCTGGGCCTATTGCATCATCGAGCACCTCTCCTTCATCGGAATTATTAGAAAATTGAACTGAATGTCTGACAAAAAAATAGTTCACTGCGAGCCGTCGATATGAGAGTAGCGTTCATTGACATTCAAGCATTCGTCGTTGATAGCCAAAGGGGATAACCATAAGAACCAGAGATCAATGTAATAATTTTTTGTTTTTACAAAGTCAATGTTCTTCCTCGCTGGGTAAAGAAGACAAACAGAATGCTATCTATTCAGAAAAGAACATTCATGGAATACTATATTCTTCAGGTTTCATTGCATATCATCAACTGGACTGGATCCTCAAGCAAAACTGTATACCGTCAATATATTTTTCAGTCCTGCAACTACATCAATTAAATATTGCTGCAGAAATAAGAAATTTGGAAGAATTGGATGACACCTGGTGGATGGTTCCTATATTCGACAGCACAGACAGAGCATCCTGTATGCATCACCAACAGAAGGAGCGTTCTTGTAGTATCCGCAATGTTGATATTTTGTATAAATGGATATATGATGAATTACCTGAACCTGAATAAAATGAATGAAAAAATTTCTGTCTTTTCTTGAAGTATGTTTAAGGAAATAATTGATATTGATATTATTCCATATTGGAATAGCTCAGTTGGAAGAGCGATAGACTGCAGATCTGGCAGTCTCTGGTTTGAGCTCAGGTTTCGTCATTTTTTTTTTCGATGAACCGAGCATGATATACATGCAGATTTTTCATATTCATGTTCTCCAGTAGGATTTGTCTTGTTAGAGTACCTGCACGATTCTGTGTCCCCCAATGATAATAACGAAGATAGCTCCCAGTGCCCATTGACACCAAAATTTCCCTCATCAGGATTCAATCAGTGCCCACTTTCGGTTCATGAGATTTTGACGGATTTGGGTATAATCCTATGCAATGATTACGAATTGATATATGGTTTTGGTTATTTTATGTAATTTATAGCATTTAATCGTGATTTGTCGATCAACGATAAAGTTGGAGGGCGGAGCTTGATGATTTACAATTATGGGTGTTCTCCTTCAATTTGACACCCCACTTGCTATGCAAGGACTAAACTGAAATTTTTATTTTTCGAATCAATTTTCAAGTGCGCAACTGCCACATCGATTCACGTTATCTCGTTGAAAATCAGCTGAATCAGACTTCTTTGGTACACCCTGTATACATGTATGCGATGTGTATGATAATTGACCACTCTGTATATTTGATATCTTATTTTTTTTTCTTGAGCGTCAGCCATGTTTTTTTTCCAATGACACGCGGCCATGTTTTTTATCTTAGAGGCAGCCATGTTTTTTTTCCGACAACAGGCAGCTATGTTTTTTCCCTTAGCGGCAGCCATGTTTTTTTCTCTCCAATAACAGGCGGCCATGTTTTTTCCAATGACAATTGACACATGGTTGACATATGGTCGGCCATGTTTTTTTTTTAGCGTCAGTCAGGTTTTTTTTCCAATGATGGGTTTTTTTTTGTGCGACTATGTTTTTTTTTTATTAGCGTCGGCCATGTTTTTTTTCCTGAGCGTCGGCCATGTTTTTTTTCAATGACAGGCATCCATGATTTTTTCTCTAGTGGCAGCTATATTTTTTTCTCTCTAATGACAGACAACTATGTTTTTTTTAATGACAAGTGAGGTTAGGCGCCAAATTCAAAAGCTAGTGGTTCATAGGTCAGGTTATACCCTCATATATATTTCGTTAGGTTAGACCCTCGTATATTGGCCACCCTCGTGTATCTTAGGTTAGGTAAGATTGATATAATCAGACTCTCCACTCCCGCTGTTGATTGCGTATTGGTATAGTTACACTACTATCAATATTGAATTAAGACTTGAAGAAAGCAACCGATACTGTGAGATTGAGTTATCTGTGACAAGTTGAGCCAGAGAACCAACTTTCTCAGGAAGCATTTATCTACTGTGGAGGCTGTCCTAGAAGGAGAATTGCTCAAATATCCCAGAATAATCGTCTCAGCTTCTTATAGTTGGAACTCCTTCCAGAATAATCACACCGGGTCGGTTGGGTAGCCACTCCTACACTCAAAATTGGTATCTTGCACCTCAAATGGTTTTAGCCTGGGAACTGTTTTCACCAAATATCCAAGAGGTAACCCAGGAGATAATACGGCATGTGCAAGTACATACGTTGCTTGCAAAAACAATTAAACGTGGATGAAATGAGTGAAAATTTCGGTATATTACCAAATTGATTTCACTTGAACGTACAAAAGTCAAAAAGAAACGGTGCAGTATGGAAAAATCCACTAATTAGATGTGGTTAACCTGAAAATATCATGCAGGAACTTTATCTGAATTTACAACAAAATCTGATTGAAATCCAAAGATATGACATAAGATATTTAGAGTCAAAATATTGAATCGAATGTACCAAGAAATGAAAAATTGAAATTGTAACCTACAAATACGTACATGCGGTGCAATTATGCCAAAGGTCCAATTGTAACTTCAAATAGCGGAACTCTGTCAATAAACTAGTGAAAGCGATAACGAAAAAGTAGATAATTAAATATACTCAACCATCAACAAACAGTGACTAGCCTTTAGTTGAAATTAAAAACTCCAGAAATCTTCGGTCGAATGCCAAATCAGCAAAGAGAACGATGAATCTTTCCTTTCTACCAAATCACCGATGCGCCTGTTTTTTTCCAAAACCAACCTCGCTTTTTTTTCATTCAAAATCACTTATGCAAAAAACAGAACAACCTACCCAAATATGATTTGTGAAATGTCAGTGACTAACAAATTTGCACAGCATCGGTAACGAAGATAGCTGTTCATGATTCGTGCAGTGACTAATGACTCGCACCACCGTAAAAGTAAACGGGAAGATGATTTAAAATTGATTTAATTTCAAATGTATAAGCAGGTTACGAAAAGTTCGTTACAGTAGTTTAAAATCGATTGCAAAATTTGTACCAAACAGACAGACGGACAAAATACAGACAAACAGACAGACAAACATACAGACAATCGAAATTGATTCCAAAATTTAAACGAAACAGACAGACAAAAAACCAGACAATAAGATAGGAAGGAAAGCAAGTTAATATTGCATTGTCATGAAGTTCTGAACTTTGTTCAAAATTTCAAGTCTCTGGCCAGTCGGGAAGTGAGTTTGAAATCTATTGCAAATTTTGTCTCGAACAGACATACAAGAAGACAGACAAATAGAGGACAATAAAGCTAGTTGATATTGCATTGCATTGACAGAACTGGAGAGCTATGTTCAAAATTAGCCTTATTTCGGGAAATCATGTGCATTGGAATATACAATAATTCATCAATTCACAGAAAACATTATACAAATGCACCAAAAAGGAATGAAGTATCTAATAAAAAAACTTTTTGGAGACAAGCTTTTATTCAAGCCGTGTACTAAAACGTATAATAGTTATTTATGCAACAAGTGCAAAAAGTAAGTGTTTATTGCATTCGACGTGAAGTTGTCCGATGGGGCCGTCGGGCCCAGTTGGACAACACGTCGAGTGCAAAAAAAACACTTTTTGCACAAGTTGCATACAATATTTTTTCTACGTTCATGCAAAAATCAAAGAATGTTTTATTTAGGTGGCACTAAGTGTGGGAATATAAAAAGCGTAATTTAATGGCAAAATATTTAATAATTAATTAGCACCATCGATTTGCATTGGGAAAGTTAGGAGCTAATAGCTGCGTTATTTTTGATGAATTGCATTTCTAGTAATCCCGTAATCCATTATGCAATAAATATAATTGAAAATAATAAAAAATATGCAATTGTTTGAAATGTAATACAATATCACAGAAAATTTACTAAAAATAGGGTTGATTTGAACGTTTATGTTTTTCATGATCACAGAACGCTGTAGTAGAATGATAGATGAGTGCAATGAACATGCTACTGCACTAGTGCAATAAACAACCACTTTTTCCACTAAATATAGTTTAATAATGTTTTGGTTTTTGCATAAACGTAGAAAAAATGAGTTTAAGTCATCGCTGACAATGATTAAATTATTTTTTGTTGAATTATTTGGTTTCAAAAAGCCTGTAGCGCGAAATGAATATAAAAGTAGATACCAATTAATTTGATTGGGCAGTGATTGGTTGGTAAGTAGGAACTTGTCAAAATATTTTATTTTTACAAAGTATTCATGAAATTAGGTACCAACTAATTTCATTGGACAATGATTGTTTGGTAAGTAACAACTTGTCGGGGTATTAGTTACATTACAATTCGCGCGACAAGCTTATTGACACCAAATAATTCAACAAAAAATAATTAAATCATTTTCAGCGATGACTTAAACTCATTTTATAAGTTTAGTACACGGCTAAGATGAAAGCTTGTCTTAAAGAGTTTTTTATTATTTAATTATTTTTTGTTTTAGTTAGTTCGCCTTAATCTGTTCATTTCTAATAGAGCATCGTTATTATAAGTCTCTTCCCTGTGAGTTTTGAGCTGAAAGAAATCATGATCTCCGACCTCAAAAACTCCCACCAATTTTGAATAGAATATGGTATAATCACAAAACTCTTTCGCCATCCTGAAGTCTTGAATTTATAGATTACAAAAAATTCATAATCTCCGAATCTAAAACCCCCATGATCTGAAGAACCACAGCAAATATAGTCGATTTGACAACACCGCCCACTATTTATTCTCTATCCCACATTAGACAGTCCCTACGTCCCTGGAAAGGTGTGAATAACTTCACTCTAATCATATTTCGTATGTTTGAAAAGAAAACCATTATTATTATTATGATTTTCAGTTGGTATGAAATAACTTCTCCAAATCAACGCTACCTCCCCTACTATGTATGTGTATATGACGCAATATTTGAAATAAATTTTTACCCACTTCTAGAGTCCGAATCATTTAAATTTTGCACACATATCAAGATTAATGACAATACAATAATTTCATAGCTATAACCTGGTATTCTCACCAGGATCATCCAAAAAATAATAATTTAAGATATAGCAAATGCGCGAATGGTCCCAGTGCATTCCCCAAAATTTACTAAAAACTTCATCGATGTGGATGAATCAATCGAAGAGTTTCAAAAAATTTAAAAAATATGCTTGTATAGCAATAGAAAGTTGAAAATAATAGAATGTCACCGACCAAAAAAATTATTGCCATGTAAAAAAAGCGCGAGGTGCTCCTTACTTACGTTTCATAATGATATTAGGATAATTGGTGTTAAGCACCTCACGCTTTTTTAAACAAGATATTTTTTTTTGTCAATGACGTTGTTCTCATTATTTCTAACTGTTTAGTCCTTATTGCGATTTAGGCGTCTTTTGAACTTTAATTCTATTTCCTGTTCAATCATCAGAAAAATAATGGTGAGTTACCCCTTCGACGAGGGGCTTTTCATGCAAATATACTTCCATTTTCGACTAATCTGTATCACAAAGGAAGGTATTGAAACAAAATACATCACTGGTTTATAAAATCATAAAATTGTTCTACATTGAATGACTCCTTTCTCTTGCAGTCTTGAACTTCATGTATAACCCCTACTTTACCTCTGACAGATAATTGATATATCCGATACCTTTTATATTTTCTTGAGTATCAGATATCATAACGATTTTTCACCGACCACACTGTCGATTAACCCAAGTATATAAAAATCAAAAAAATATTTTTTGTAATCATTTATTGAAAGAAAAGAAAATACTGTCTGGTAACAGAGTCGAAGTCGTCAGGTCAAAGTCACATAAATAATATAAATATTCACAATAAATAATCCGAGAAAACCTTAACTATTCTGTCTGTGAAAAGTCTAACGTCCAAGTCAACAAAAAACATATCAAGTATAAAATGACCAGAAAATCGGTCGAACATTTGTACAAAATATTAACTAGTCAATAAATACGTGAATACGTATTTATTGTGGAACATGCGCTTTGTAGGCCAAGTTTTGGGCTTCATCCAGAGATCTCTTGTCCCATCCGCCGCCACTGGATTGCCAGCCGCCTCCGTGTCCACCACCCCCATCGCTACTGGATTGCCAACCTCCACTGCTGTGTCCGCCACTGCTATGTCCTCCACTACCACCAGCTCCTTGCTTAGAGCCGAGAAGTTTTTTGACGGCGATTATTCCAGATAAAAGAAGAGCGATTTTGGCTATGATGAAGGCTTTTAGAGCGAGAAGAAAGAGACCACCGATGGCTAAGGGTACCAAGGCAGCCATTTTTGCTCCGATTCCCATCATCATCATTCCCATCATTCCCATTCCTTTTTTCTTACCACCACCGCCGCCTTTAGATCCTCCACCACCTCCACCACTCTTCTTACGACCTGTGAAAAAAAAAATAGTTCAGACAAAAATATCCGGGTACTTTAACCGACATGGTTATTCAATGGGTGTTTTTGTGGAAGATTTTTATTTACCTTCTTCAATTCCCAGATCTTCAGCTAGTTCCCTTCCAGTCATTTTGGGAAGAGAAACCTGGACAGTCCTTGATCCGATGAAGTTGGTGATTTTTTCCATAAGCATGTTGGTCAGAATTTCATCTTTGGCGTCGCCAGATCGCGGTAAAGTTTTTTCCACTGTTCTTCCGTGACAATGTCGCCTCCTTTCGGTGCATCTGGGGACTTGGAAACTGTGACTCCATCCACAAGCGGGATTTTATCCATTCTTCCTAGTCTGTCAAGAAATGTGATGGCTTTTTTCTTGAGACAAGGGCTGAAACCATCGGCTTTCGAACAATCATCGTACAATTTGAGTGCCACTCGTACACCGGTATTCTCAAAAGTGTCCTGTGCTACAACACATGCCACAAAAAACAACACAAACACAATTTTTCTCGAAATCATTGTCACTAGTCCACTACACTGCTGAGCCGACAGCCGAAATGAAACTGATGACCGCCTCAATCTTTGTTTCTTGTTTTATACCTCATCATCTTGACCTTTCTATTAGTTTTATGACCCGGTAAGAAGTCTTGTACGAGCTTAACTCTTTTCTCTCGGCGAATTAATAAAAAATGTCAAATCTAGAGGGAAAGTCGTAAAACAATAGATATTACAAACATTTATTATTTTCGTATTAATGACATATAATCGGAGAACGAGAATATACAGATGAATGGAATATTGTTCATGATGTATGGAAGAAATTCTCATAACCAGACAAATAGTAAACACGTTCGCGGACAGTTGACAAAAATGGTCGTTCCCAAAAACGCAATTTGGATCTAGTGTGAATAAATAACATTATACTTCGACAGCATATCATGTCTTGTACCTAGACATCGTACGGCATATGCCGTCTTATCCGCGAAAGTGTTAAAAGACGGGACATTTATTCGTTTTAATTAATATAAAACTATAAAATAAGCCTCCTTATAAATTTCATCAAAATTTGTTCATGCATTTATTGTTTTCAATATTGGATGGTGAAACTGATATGCGAAAAAAAAATATACGTGTCAAAATCCCTAGGAACATTATGATTGTATTTTGTTTTCTGCGAGTTGAGAAATTATCCTATATTCTAATGCACATGATTTCTTGAATTTAGAATTTGAGTGATTTGATGATTGGTCTGGTTGAACCTAGTGGATGTGACTAAGTGAATGGGAGTGAATTCGGTATTTGTTTAGACTAGAGTTGTACTTGTTTGCTGTACATTCATGTCGTTTTTTGCGGTTCTTGTTATTATGGGAAGCGGGGAGTATATTTTTTATGGGAATATAAGTTTTCATCAAGTTATGTTTTATATGCGAAGTATTTTTGGCTAAGATTAATTTAATCTCTTCAATCATTCATAGCGTTTTTGTTCTTTTTTTTGTATATTATTTCCTCAATCCTGAACTGGTATCGTGGAGTATTTGAAAAACCCAGAGAAAACAAATAGTTGAAAATTATGTGGTTGTGATTAATATTATTTTCTGTGGTTTCAGATATTGTCCAAACTTGAGACGTTTTGAAATTTAGTGAAAAAAACAAATTCGAAAAAATGATTTGTGTGAGAATATGAACAGGGTGTTCATAAAATCAAATGTGGAATCATCTGCAACCTAAAGATAAACGTAAATCACAATGTTACATCGTTCGAAATAACCTCATGGGGGCAGTCATGTTAAAAAGGGAAGATTATCACTTGAATATTGAATAGAAATATTTTTCTGAAAATTAAAAAATCGAAGATAAATTAAGTAATTTTTTCTGAATATAGAACAGAAAACAACTACTTCCTAGGCTAAAGCCACGCTGGTCATTGAACTACATCTTTCTATACAATATTCAACTGAGATTGTTTTATTTTTCATCATTGAAAAAAACTATTAGTTCTGGAAAATAACTGATTTATGCTTCAAATGTGTGAAGACAGCAGAGTTCGTTGATAACACCCACAAGACAGAACTAAAAAAATTTTCTTCGGGTTATGTTATCGACTGGAGAGCTGGAGTATAGCCATAAAGTTATTTCGCTTCTGACTGCACTAGGCGTGACATTTTTAGGGCTTTGATGGGCCAAAATATATATATTTATCTACTCCTATCAAATTATATATTGATTATTCAACTGCTTTTGAGCAATCAATGATATCTATAAACAAACAACGTGAGTTATAATAATTCACTAATATAACTCACTATAATATATCGGAAAAGATTCTTGGAATTATTTACGAACCGAATATCAAGGTGCCTCTGTTCTTCTGTACGAGCCGTTTGGCCGAAAGAAAACAGTCCATTATTGTTATTGAGGGGAGTAATGTAACTTGAATAATTTTGACGTCTTCAAATTAAGTTAATACCTAATTATTCTGAATTTTGTGTTGAAAAAGATGAATTCAGATAGTGAAGATGAATTATTATGTACACCTCCAGAAATAAGACAAGTAGCTAATGTTACCATACAGAATTTATTGCCCGAAAAATCCCAAAACAAATATATAGGTGTATAAATAAGGTGCATAAATAAGGTGTATAAATAAGACATGTAGGTAGCTAATGTTACCATACAGAATTTATTGCCCAAAAAATCCCAAAACAAATATACAAAAATTTTAAAGATTGGTGAAACAGCAAGAACATAAAGTCATCGTTCACAGAAAATGTACTTTTGGCATATTTTAGTGAACTTAGCACTAAATATAAAGCAACGTCCCTATGGACTTTCTACTCCATGCTAAGAAGCACACAACATAAATAATGGAATCAATATAGAGAATTATTTGAAATTACGCGCGTTTCTTAAACGTCAATCAGAGAAACATGTAGCTAAAAGGCAAAAACTCTTAGGCCAGAACAATTAAATAATTTCATAAATGAAGCTCCTGATGAGGAATATCTGGCGACAAAGGTAGTCAGTAGATCTCACAATATTGAATCGTTTTTATCATCTAGTCAATTACATAATTTATTTTAGGTTGCTTTAATTATGGGCGTTATGGGTGCTTGTCGTGCAGCAGAATTGCACTCTATGCAAATTACAGATTTAGAAGATCATGGATCTATTTTTATGGTCAGTGTACCAAATACAAAAAACAAAAATTGACAGAAAATTCACTGTTACGGGAAATTTTTATTCCTTAGTCAAGGAATATTTAAATCTTCGTCTACTGATATATCGCAAACGATATTATTCTTTAAATTTCAAAATGGAAAATATCATTCACAAAGAATTGCCATTAATGAATTGGGAGCAATGTGGAAAGACATTCTTAAAATTACCACACTGTAATTTATATACAGGGCATTGTTTTCGCCGCTCGTCGGCAACTTTATTAGTGGATTCTGGAGGGGATATAATGGAACTGAAACGCCATGGCGATTGGCGATCAACTACTGTGGCAAATAAAATATACAGTTCTATAATACCTCAACCAGTTAGTACATCAACAACGTATATGCAACAAACCCAAAATGAAACAATAAACTTGCATAATTCAGTCCCACATATTCAGTTTACTGGTTGTTCAAACTTTACAGTTAATTTTAATAATAAAAAAAATTTGTAATTACAATTGAAATTTTTATGGCATTGTTATGGGTAACTATTAAGATTTGTGAATAAAGTTCTTTCTCTGTACTTGTATCTTAGTATTTATTGTCATAGTCATAGATCAAGTATAGTATTCAACTTGCGGTAATGGTCATAACTCACTTGATGATGAAAAGGGGAACATTCTCAATTGAATATTGATAGAAAGATTTTTCTGTGAATTGAAAAATCCACGATTAAAATGAAGTTATTTTTTGTGAATGTCTAAGATAGTGACTAAAGTTTATCTTTCAGTCGCAGATGATTCCACATCTGATTTTATGAACATCCTGTTTATATTTTCAACAAGTCACTTGATGAATTACAACACTCGCCTGCGGCTCGTACTGCAAACTTCATCTGCGTGAGTTATGACCTACATTACCGCTCGTTAAATAATATCTATTATTTTCTATTTTTCGAAATGTTTATTTTCAATTGAGAAACAAGAAAAGAGATCGACGATCTGCAGGAGATAGGCTTGAAACAAGACAAAATTGAGTCTGCACAAACATCTGAAACATATAAAATATTCGTATAACTGTCAATGCCATTATGTTTGCATGACTAAGGATAATGAACAGACATACAGACAAGAAGACAGACAAACAGTTGTAAAGAAAGCGAGTTGATATTGCATTGTCGTCCATTTCTGAAATATGTTCAAAGTTTCAATTCTCTTGCTCTTCGGAAAGGTAGTATAGAATAGTTTTCAAAATGTGTTCCGAACACAGATACAGACAACATACAGACAAAAAAACATGTTAATATTGCAATGTCATCCAGTTCTGAGCTATGTTCAAAGTTTCAAGTCACCAGCTCATCAGGAAGTTCTTCCCGAACAGAAAGTGAGTAAAAAAACTGGAAAAAACGCAGTCAATGATAGATGACTTATTAATCTCAGCCAAATATATCACTCAGTCATATAACAAACATATTCCAATGCGAACTTGCACTCCCAAAAATAACTACTTCCCGCCTCCTCCAAAATAATATGAATCACAGAAACTACATCAATACCCATGCGAAAACAAGAAGTATGACCCAAGTCAAAGCAAATAATTAATTCACTTTCACATACCACGTCAGTTTGTTCGGCCCGACCAATCATTAAAACCACACACTCGCCATTCCAAAATCCAGCGAATCTGGCAGACAAGACAGACAATAATCTAAACATTAACCTGAATTCGAGAAATCATGTGCATTGGAATAAACAATCATTTCTCAACTCGCAGAAAAAAAATGCAAACTTAATTTTCCTAATATGAAGTAGGATACAATAATCATCCCCATAAACTCGGATTGCAATCAATAGTTGATGGAACGTACTCGCAAGTTGATATAAATGAACCAAAATAACTTAACCTAAGCCTCTTTTTACCCGACTACGGCGAAGCAAAACGGAGGGTTATGATTTTGACCGGTATGTATGTATGTTCATCTGTTCCCTCATGATTTCCAGACTACTTATCATAATTTGACAAATGAGGTATCGTTAGAAGCGTCTTGATCGTCCGCCAGTTATAGGCGGACGTTACATTAAATTGAATATGGCGCCCTCTAGAGGACATAAAGTCAATAACTAAAAAAAAATTATGCTGTGTTGAGTATCAAATGAAAGGGCCTAATTAAAACATGTATTGTCAGCTGCTCTGCCGTCATAAGCACAAAGGGCCTATCTTACATCAAAGACAATTTCCACAAAACAACATTTCGTGTATTTCATTGCCGCAACTAGTAATTATTCGAATTGAGGTGCAAAAAAAACATATATAACCTAATTTTTCGTATATTTTCCTTAAATAAATTCTAAATAATGATATTTTGGATTTATTCATTTCAAATCGCAGATGAGCCCTTTCGCCTTAGTTATATGTCAATCTAACAGCTCAACAATTGAATACCTATGTGCACAATGATAAGAATCAATGATAGACTTTGTTGGTATGAAACATTTGTTTCCTAAAAAACATCATCAAACATCGGAAAACATTTAGAAACAAAAAACAGAATAAGATCGGTAAACTTCTTTCAATCATCTTGAACAGGAAGGTCTTCCCAAAATGACATTCGGTTTTTTGATATTATTTTTGATATGTTTGCTATGAGGCTAGTTTTTTTCCAGTGTTGGTACCATTCACTTTGTTTTGGGTTTTGGCATAGAGAACCCATTTTTTATTACAGAAAACTTCAAGAAATTGGGAGAAATTGAAATCAGTCTTATATTCCAAATTCTTATCTCTTCTGGATATCGTTATCTGAACAATATCTTTCACATATGGCCGTATCAGTTTTGTTGATTATTTATATAGAAGATAAGTCTTGCCATTCAAAAAATTTTTCCAGAGTAATTTCCAGCACAACAACACGCGAAGAGTTAGCATTCTGGACAGCATTCTTGAAATCTGCGAAATCGTAAACTTTCCCGTATCTTTTTAGACTAATTTTTACTTGGTGATGAAATGAGTCTGCAGACATGTATGTGTGCCCAGGTTCCAAATAATTTATTTCGATAGGTTCTGTCGCAACTGCTTCACAATTAACAATGAAAACTAAAAATGAAAAAATGCCCAATTTTCATTTTGTGCTGTACAATTATCCAACCACACAATAATTTTTTTCTCGTCTCTATAGTGGAGAAAAAAACAATAGAATGTGCTTATCACATTTTCTTTCTCTCGTCCGGCAATGACATCGTGCCAAATAGCAGCCACGCGCTTGATTCCACACTTCTACTTCGTACCTACTGGAACGAAACTTCCATTGTATGCGATAATTCTCTGTGAAAATATCACATTTTTTAACATGTCACATCTGGGCAGCATTATTACTTTTTCTAGATCAACTGAAAATACTATTTCTCCTCAACTGGTTCCCTTCCACCATATTCTTTGTATCTTGTTCTAGATTTATCAGCTTTCTTTATGTGTTCATCCCATTGTTGACAGATCGCACAGTCTGGTGCTAAAGTGTCCTCATTATGCAGAAGGAAATATTCGCAGTCTTCACATTCCTCGTGTCCCAACTTGACGAAAGAAATATTTTCCTGTTTCAATATTTTCCGATAGAGATCGTAAGACCCAGTGAAAGATGGAAATTGCTGTTTGAAACTGTCGAACATTTTTCTTACTGATAAATCGCAAAAAACTCGTTGTAACAGCATATTTTTCCAATTGAATCAGTGGATGTAGCGATTTTGGAACAATATGTTCACCAGTAACGAGTTGCTCTGGGGGATCAGTATTATTTCTCTGTCCAGATAAATCAGCGAAATGAGGTATGCTGGATATCAGAACTGTTTCAAGATTTTTAATAATTTGTGGCTCCGATGAGCTGCTACCATTATTATAATCATTCAGTTCAACTGCATTGCATTCAGGCAAGTCAAATGTTAAACAGTTTGCCTCAGCTCCTGAGGCGTCAGATTTTGGAGTATGTTCTATAAGTTCGTTGCGTGCCATTTCAACGATGATTTTTCCCTTTGAGGAATTCAAGTAGCCAAATTTTGCAGCAGGATTTTTGGAATCGCCCCGTGCCATTGCGGCAATAATTTTTAATCTTGATGAATTCATTTTTATAATATGAAAAATAAAGATATGATAGAAAAGTTGACCCATTCGTGAAATTTATGTTCGACATTCATTGAGCCTATTATTATACTTACAGAGAACAAAAAATGGCCAGTTATGTTGGAACTTTCGAAAAATTCCTAGATATACGGAAATGCTTATTTTTATGAAAAAAGCATTCATTTCATATTTTTCGGTTTAATCGAAAGCAACACCAACTGTGGATTAAATAGGACACCCATTTTTTGCGCATGTAAGAACATATTTTCACGCATGAAAGAATATATATTCTACATCTTAAATCATTCTAGGGAAATCTTGAAATCAAAAAAATATTTTACTGATATAGAGTACCTGGAAGTGGAAACATTATTTATGTTAGGATCGTTAAAAATTATACGCTCTGAATATCGAATATCCCAAGTTACATATCATATCATTTACATGTGATGATTAACTAACAGTGAAATGAATAATTGAAACTTACCTGGATCTTAAATTCAACGTACTATAACCTCTCTTCACAGCATGTACTTGATACTTGAGTAACTGTTTAACTAAAACTACTACTGAAAATGAAACTTCATGTTCATTATTGTTTATGATAAATCAGATGTGTGAGTTACTGAGGACATAGGGGCGTAAATGTAGAATACTAGAAAATAAAAGGCACATCTACATACTCTCAATCAAATGTAGTTTCGAGAGATGAGCCGTTTTTTCCTAGTAAATGACACATGAACTGCATTGAAGCCCTTATTTAAAACCCTATTTTCTGTTTCTGAAGTATGTAGATAGTTCCAAAAACCACTAGCCATGTTAGAGGAGCATGTGGATGAAATACTAAGATGAATATCTCAAAAAGGACGAATTTCGCACTTAGGCCCTTTGTGCTTATGACGGCAGAGCAGCTGTTGCTCGTGGCTTTGCTTGCATGCACCTGATGATTGGGAATAATTTCTAAAATCACGCCTCAGATGAAAGTCAAATACATTTTTTCTCCAGACCTATCCAAAATACATATATAATAAATACGTACTTCATTATGGACTATGGTAGACATGTTAAAATTATATAAAAAAAAACAAAACGTGTGTTATAATAATGACATAAGCTGGAAGTACCTCCACGCGGTATATTACCTAGGTACATATAAAACAATAAAACCTAAAATGTAAAGCGGCTCTGCGAATACTTTATCATGAAATTATAACCCCAAAATAATTTAAATAAAAAAGTTCAAACCCGACTAGTGAAAAATCACGCTCCAATTAGTATGAAATAAAAATTAGTTCAAAAACTAACACCCGATACAGAAAAATCGGGTACTGAAGAGTATGAAATAATAATTCGTTCAAAAACTGAAACCCAACTACTGAAAAATCACGCTCTAAAAAGTATGAAACAAAAAAAAATTCTCATCTGAAATTGTTTTGTAGAAAATGTTCAATATTTATCGTCTATTAATTAAACAATTAACACGTAATATATTTAATACATAGTGATGTTCAGAGGAAAGCCGTGGTCATATGCCACCTACCCTAACCAAACAATACATTCTAACAGTACTAAGCGATCATTATCTTTAGGGCAAAGTGGCATAGAACCACGGCTATCCTCTGAACATCACTATGAATATGTATTAAATACATTAAAATATATTTCGTGTAAGTTGTTTATTTAATAGACGATAAATATTGAATAATTTGTACATAACAATTTCAGATAAGAATATTTTTTTGTTTCATACTTTTCAGAGCGTGATTTTTCAGTAGTCGGGTTTTAGTCTTTTAACTTATTTTCATTCAGTATGTAGACAGATCAGCTTTTTCAGTTCATTCATTCTTTTTTGGAAACCTGGAAAACTAATGGCCATAAAATGTATGCGTTGCAAGCTGCCAACTATGAATTGAAAATAAAATTCAGGATATTCACCCATTGTTTTGAAAGATACATCGACATAAGTTCATGTGAGTAAAATGAGTTATATTTCCATTAATTATTTGAATAATAGACACAAAACAGGTGTTTTATATTTCTAATGCCAATATTACTCAATTAAAAGTATATCAGTAACAACTTTGGTTTTTGTATATAACACTTTCACAGGGCAATAAACTCCAAGCATTTCTAACGAATTTTTTATTCATTCCCGTACTACCGCTATCATGAAAATTGAGACTCGTTACAATATGGAGATATAAAAAAGATCAAGTGATAAGAAAACGAATCCAATGATATTTTTTATAATGACTACTTTCACTCTCATTGAGAATTTTCATTTTTTCATTATCCATCAAAAGTATGTTTTTACAAATAAACTACTGCTTTCCACTAATATACGAATGTTACCCTTGTATTAAAGAAAACAACAAAACTCGTTCATAAAATCATGAAATTCCGATTACTCATACATTGGATGTTTCATGTTTTTTTTTCTACTCCTGCAGTTTCGAACTCTTTCGTCACGACTGACAGATAATTCATATATGTGATATATTTAATATTTTTTTAGTATCAGATATTACGATTTTCCAGCGATCACACTGTAAAAGAACCCAAGTATTAAAAAATCAAACAAATATTTTTTGTAATCATTTATTGAAAGAAAAGAAAATACTCTCTGGTAACAACGTCAAAGTCAAAGTCGTCAAGTCAATGTCACATAAATATAAATAACATAAATATTCAAAATAAATAATCAGAAAAAACTGAAACTACTCTGTCTGTAAAAAGTCTAACGTCCAAGTCAACAGAAAACATATCATAGATAAAATGACCAGAAAATCGGTCGAACATTTGTACAAAATATTAGCTAGCGACTAAATACGCGATTACGTATTTATTGTGGAACATGCGCTTTGTAGGCCAAGTTTTGGGCTTCATCCAAAGACCTCTTGTCCCATCCGCCGCCACTGGATTGCCAGCCGCCTCCGTGTCCACCACCACCGCCGACGCTACTAGCTTGCCAACCTCCACTGCTGTGTCCGCCGCCACCTCCACCACCTCCTTGCTTTGAGGCGAAGAGTTTTTTGACGGCGATTATTCCAGATAAAAGAAGGGCGATTTTGGCCGTGATCAAGGCTTTTCCAGCGAGAAGAAAGAGACCACCGATGGCCAGAGGTATCATGGCAACCATTTTAGCTGCGATTCCCATCATCATACCTCCCATCATTCCCATTCCTCCTTTTTTACCTCCACCGCCGCCCTTTTTTTTACCTCCACCGCCGCTTCCAAAGCCATCACGACCTGAGGAAAAAACAAATATTAATATACAGAAAATAAAATCAGAGTATTTCAACACTCAGAATTCTTCAATCCTATTGTTGAAGATTTTAATTTACCTTCTTCGAATCCTAGATCTTCGGCTAGCTCCCTTCCGGAGATTTTGGGTAGAGAAACCTGGACAGTCCTCGATCCGATGAAGTTGGTGATTTTTTCCATAAGCATGTTGGTAGGATTTCATCTTTGGCGTCGCCAGATCGAGGTAAAGTTTTTTCCAGCTGTTCTTCAGTGACAACGGCGCCTTCTTTCGGTGCATCCGGGGCCTTGGAAACTGTGACTCCATCCGCAAGGGAAATTTTGTCCATTCTTCCTAGCCTGTCAAGGAATGTGATAGCTTTTTTCTTGAGACAAGGGCTGAAGCCATCGGCTTTCGAACAATCATCGTACAATTTGAGTGCCACTCGTACACCGGTATTCTCGAAAGTGTCCTGTGCAACAGCACATGTCACAAAAAACAACACTAACACAATTTTTCTCGAAATCATTGTCACTAGTCCACTACACTGCTGAGCCGACAGCCGAAATGAAACTGATGATCTTCACAATCTTTGTTTCTTGTTTTATACCTTATCATCTTGACCTTTCTTTTACTTCTATGACCTGCTAAGAAGTCTTGTACGAGCTTTACCCTACTCTCTTGATTGGTTGAAGATGACCTACAAAAGTAATCTTGAATCCTCATTGGATTGATCACATGTGGTAAATTTTCGATTCTCACCTGTCGTGAGATTTCTTCTGTGTGAAATTCTGTTGTAGACAGTGAATCTGCTTTGATCGATGAAAAAGTGTATGAAATTGAATGGAGCGAGTTTCATTGGATTATTTTGCGTGTTACTTGAAACTGCAAGTGAACTGGTTTTAGTGTGATGGCATTACATTTGATGATGGTTGAATCGTGTGTTGTGTAGTTGTTTCTGTTTTGTAGGAATCCCTTTTACTGATCTTATCAGACATAAATAAATATCGTATAAAATTGACGTCGGAAATAACGTTTTGAATTTTTTTTTTCGGGCATAGTAATATAGTTTTTTTTAGTAAATTTTTTTACACATTTTATCCTCGATTCTGTCAATGTGAAAATAATGCAATAATTTCCTACATTCGAATATCAATGTACAGAATGTAAGATTTCAATCAATAACTTACAACTTTTACAACTCAATACGATTAAAAAATGTAGCAATATTACTGACTGACGATTCAACATTGTTTTCAGTTTTTTGGAACGTTGTTTTCTTCCTGGAATTATTCAATGGGATCCAAGCGATTTTTTTAAAATTTAAAGTGAAATTATTACACCAAAAATGATAGAAAAACTATTGAAATCATTTAAAGTAATATCCATTTCGACCATACTCAAAAACCTCAACTTCTCTCCATTCTAAACTCAGAAATATTAATTAATGGCAAATTCAGTACTTCTATCTGGGTTTTTGATAACTAGTAACTCAAGAATTCCAATTTCTATGCAAAATGAAATAAAAGTGGTTGAGGAATGAAGTTTGAAGTATAACCTATAATCCATCCATCGAATGAAAAAATATAAAAAAAATAGTGAATTGTAAATTTTTATTTATGAAATAACTTTTAATATTTTTATTCAAATGTTACTGATATTATTGAAGATTGATTTACGAGGTTTGGATGACATCCTTGTATTATTTGGCGTATTACAAGAGTAATCCAGTGATTATGACATTTAATTTGATGATGATTGAATCGTATGGTGTATAGTTGATTACGATTTTTTTTATCTCGCCGGTAGAAAATAAATATATTTCATTATTACATATTTTTTCTTTAGTTTATTTTCAACACTCTCAACTACATTCAGCACTTCCACCAACATCTTAATTCATCTTAATGACGCATAAAATATCAATACACATAATGTAAGATTTGAAACAATTACTTATAACTTCGACAACTCAACACAAATGGTAAAAAGGCGTCGACAGTATCTTGATTTTTCTGAAATTGATATTTTATTTTTGGTGAATCACAATTCGAAAAAGAAGGAATAAAAAATTCAATTTGGTATCCTAGTAGAATCGCTTTCATTTTTCTACCTTTCAATCTTCCTAGAAATTGAAAGTGTCAAGTTTCTCAGTTATAAAAAACTACAAGCACCAGACATAGGTATCGAATTTGCCATTCATTATTATTTCTGGGTTTTAGAGAAAAAAAAATAAGTTTTGGAATATTGTCAAAATTAGTATTACCTCAAAAAAATTTAATAGTTCTCCATAAATCATGAAAAACTATTGACATTTTTTGATGAGGTAATTCTCATTTTGACAATACTCAAAAACATCATCGTTTCTTTTTCCAAATCTTAGATATATCAATGAATGGCAAATTCAGTACTCATATCTCTTATTTGATTCGTTGACTGGATTTAACGAATGGAAATAATAACAAAAAGTAGATATCTCCGTTGTTGATCGAATTATAGTCATGAGCAAACTCTAACATTTCAATGGTAGTACAAAAATAGAGACGGGTTATTCATATCAATTGTGACACTAGTTTCGTGAATTTTATTGGAGCCACGTATCAATCAATTTAAAAAACTTTTGGTTATTTTTTGCTAATGATACCAAATATATGGAGGCAATCGTTCAGAATATTGATAGAAAACTCAGATATCTAATTGAATCAATGTTTTGATTGATATTCCCATGTCTACATGGATAAGTATGCCAATTCAAAATATAGTTGTGGAAGCGTAATAAGCAATCTTATATTATTTTCATTATCCACGAAGTATGATAAAATTACAGTTTATCCATTATTTGGTGAAATTAGTTCAACTGAAAATGTCAAAAACAGTCACTTTTATAAACAGTTTTCTTTCCCATTGTTTGTTGTGTCAAAACAAAACAAAATTTTATAATATTTGGATAAAATGATATTTCTTCATTACTTCCTGGATTTTTCTGATATGAATCCATTCTAGTTGAAAATATAATTATTATTATGAAGAATATTGGGGGATGGTTCATCTTGTATGGTGCTCTTCCAATATGTTTCATGATTTGAATAGATGAATTGGTAGATAAAATCGTAGAATTTATATGAATATATTAGCTTATATATTTTTCCATAACATCGTCCACCAAAAGCAGTATATATATAATATATATATTTGATGTGAATATTTCAAATCAATCTACTTTTCTATAATCGTTGTAATTTGGAATTTGTGGAATGTAAAACAAAGTTGCTCATATTTTTATTTCTTCTGTTTTTATATTCTTAAATTTCTCGGAATGAAGGTCAATTCGTATAATTCCCAATAACGACGTTTTGACATAGTATTTTTCATCTTCTGGTCAAAAATACTAAAATTAAAATCAGAACAGAACAGAACAGAATATTGAAGTGTATGCACTTGAATAATTAATTAAAAACACTTTATTCAACACAATATAAAGATATCTGTGATATATATGAGAACCTATTCACTTACAAATTCTATTATTTATATTTCTGCTATTGCATCGTACAAACGTTGTTGAAGGTGTGGGACGTCGATGTTATCGGAGATGGTTTGTTTATCTTTCATGCTTTTCTACCCTCTCCACTAGTGGACTGGTTTGTTTAGATTGAGTTATAGTGTATGAGCTTGAGTATTTTTTTTTGGCAGCATGTAAATATCAGTTTTCATTATCACTATTAAAAACAAAGTCAAAAAAGGTTGTTATGAATCTGGCTTTAGTTTTTGATATAATTTCTATTGTTAATGCTGTTGGGGTCTTTTTTAATACTCATGTATCATTTCAAGGAATGTCCTACTTTTGGATTCCTTTCTTTAGTGACAAACTCATGATGATTTTTATTTTCGTTTATATATTCATATATATATATATATATATATATATATATATATATATATATATATATATTTATCTATATATATATAGATATATATATATATATATACAGTGTGACCCATTTAAAATGGAACCACCCCTGTAGAATACGCATTTTTTGGTCAATCTCAAAAATATTATTTTCTAATATTAAGCATCAAAAACTGTATCTTGACACAAATTTTCATAACTTTAGTTCCATTTCCAAGGCACTCTATGGTTTTTTTTCTTCGTCAAAAACGGCAAAAGTTCATTAGGCAATTTTTTTCCCCAAATTAACTACACCACTTAATTCGTAGTCGTTATAAATGAAAATCATAAAAATTTCATGAAAAATATTGGTTAACAACGAAGTTATAACAACTTTTATTTCGGAAACAAGGAACTTGATTATAATTTTTAATTAGATTGCAGACATATTTGAAATCTGGCAACACTGCCGATACAAAGTAGAGCACAAGTGAATTTGTACAGCGAAAATCCGAAGTCAATAGCTCATTCCGTTCAACAGTTATAACTACTGAAAGTATGGTAATGTGAGCGATTTGTGGTGTACTAAATCACAGCCTACTATTGATTTAGTACAATACCTATGCCCAATGTATTAGTTCAGCTCTCCTCAAATTATTGATACCTTCTCTAAAAGCTTGTTTCAGTTGAGTTTCGCAGAATGAAAACGGACCATTTTTTTGTCGTGCTTTCTGTTTTATTATTGAATAAATAATTTTGATACTTTGAAACTTGATTCGGTTCATTTCGTTTTTATCGGCTATTGAAAACTGCATAACTTGAAAATGAATTTTAAATTTTCTGTTATTCTCGAATACACTTATAACCTAAACTTAAATAAATGATTTCAAGGGAATATAATTCACAGATCCAGTGGCGTAGTTAGATTTTTATTACAAAATCGCTTCCACCAGAAATCGCTCACATTACCATACTTTCAGGAGTTATAACTGTAGAACGAAATGAGCTATTGACTCCAAATTTCGCCTGTACAAATTCACTGGTATTCTACTTTGTATCGGCAGTGTTGCCAGATTTTAAATATGTCTATAATCTAAATGAAAATTAATATCAAATACTTTGTTTCCAAAATAAAAGTTGTTCTAACTTCGTTGTTAACCAATATTTTTTTATGAAATTTCCATGGTTTCCATTCATAACAACTACGAATCCAGTTGTATAGTCAAATTTCGAAACAAAAATTTCCCAATAAACTTTTGCCGTTTTTAACGAGAAAAAAAACCATAGAGTGCCTTGGAAATGAAACTAAAGTTATGAAAATTTGTGTCAAGATACAGTTTTTGATGCTCAATTTTCAAAAAATAAATTTTTTGAGAATGACTGACAAATGTGTATTTCACAGCGGTTGTTCCATTTCAAATGGGTCACACGTATATATATATATATATATATATATATATATATATATATATATATATATATATATATATATATATATATATATATATATATATATATATATATATATATATATATATATATATATATATATATAACAAACATTAAGCAAATTAAATGCGAATATTATGGAAAGAAATTCTCAACTAGAAACTTCAGAATTGTTTTTAGACGAAACTTGAAACAGTTGTATTGTGTAGCCACCAATGCAAATATTTGTTTTTGATCAAATGTAGCTACGATTTCAGAGATTTCGGTAGCATTATAGTTCGATATATTTTCTACTGAAAATTTAAGTACATTACATCTGGAAACTTTCTATTACCTCTTCTTTGCTTACGAGCAAAAATTGGGTCTGTAGGTCTAGCAGTACACATATTCGGAAACTCCGCATTAAACTGGACTTCAATGCCCTATTCAGTCGCTTTTACATCTAAAGAAATATTTTAGACACGATCCAATAAAAATGTGTGCAATATTCCTAAATATCTTTCTGCACATAACATTTACCGAAGAAACACTGGATAACTTTTATCTATTTACATTTTACATTGGTAGCATTGCAATATACTTAATTGTTTTGATTGTTCATTCAACTGCATAGATGACTGGATACAAGTTTTATCATTTCAATTAAAATAATTATCCAGTTAGGCGTATTCATTATATTCGATTTCAAGTTTGGCGTAAACAGTTTCTCGTTTTACAGGACACAAAAGAACAGGTGAACCTTGTTTTTGGAGATGGTTGTAATTTCAGATTTGATTCCCTCATTCAGTTGTCCATTTTGTTATCCATTTCGTATATGAATAGAAACGATCAGATCAAGTGAGGCATTTTGAAATATAAGAAATTTAATTCTTTGATGAATTTCGTATTGATGAAATAACTAATAATATTTTTTTAGAGACAAGCTTTTATTCAAGCCCTGTACTAACACGTATAAATAGGCTTGAGTCATCGCTGACAACGATTTCATTTTTTGTTGTGTTCATAAAAGTAGGTACCAATCAATTTGATAGGGCAGTGATTGGTTGGTAATTAAAAACTTGTCAAAGTATATAATTTTTACAAAGTATTCATGAAAGTATGTACCAATTAATGTCCATTGGACAATGATTGGTTGGTAAGTAACAACTTGTCGAAGTATTAATTTTATTACCATTCGCGCGACAAGCTTTTTGAAACCAAATAATTAAACAAAAAATAATTAAATCATTATCAGCGATGACAAACTCATTTATACGTTTTAGTTCACGGCTTGAATAAAAGCTTGTCTTTAAAAAATTTTTATTAGTTATTTTATTTTGTGCTTTTTGGTTGGTTCGCCTTAATCTATTTATTTCTAATAGAACATCGTTATTATGAAGTCTCTCTCCTGTAAGTTTTGAGCTGAAAGAAATCATCGACCCCAAAAACTCCCACACACCAATTTTGAATAGAATCTGACCATAATCACAGAACCCGTTCGCCATCCTGAAGTCGCCATCTTGAATTTATAGTTTGACAAAAAATTCATAATCTTTGAACCTTAGAACCACACATACCAATTTGAATGAAATATGATCATAATTAAAAAAATCGTCCTCCATCTTGGAACCGCCATCTTAATTATAAATTTTGACAGAAAATAAGAATCTCGACCGCGAAAACCGCCTACCAATTTTGAATCGAATCGGACCATAATCACAAAACTCATTTTCTATCTTGGGGTCGCCATCTTGAATTTATGAATTTTGACAAAAAATTCATAATCTCCTATCCCGAAAACCCCGCATACCAATTTTGAATCGAATTGGACCATAATCACAAAACTCGTCCTCCATCTTGGGGCCGCTATCTTGAATTTATGAATTTTGACAAAAATTTCATAATCTCCGACCCGGAATACTCCCAATTCAGATTCCAATCGGACCATAATTACAAATCACGTCTGCCATCTTGGAGCTGCCATTTTGTTTTTTCTCTAACAGGAAATTCAAAAATGCATAGTCACCGAAATTATGGACACCTGCCAAATTTCAAATTAATCGGAGGACTAGAAGTGGGTCAGAATTCACTTGCAAGATTTGACCCCAACTAACTAACGAACGAACGAACTAAATGATAGCTTGTAAAAAATAGACCTCTCTAATTTTACCTCACATAATCGACAACAACAAAAGTCGTCTGGCCAACTTTTTTTCGTCGTAGATTTCAGATAGGAATTTTCAAAGGATTTACTTTTTTGTTTATATCGAAGACGGTGATTTTCACTACTGTGAGGAAAACGACAGAAAAGAGGAGTTCATTCAACTTTTCCATTGAATGTTTCAATCCTTTGAACCTCTTCTCTCATATTAGAAACTTGAAAGGGAACAACGTTACTCGAGAAAAAAGTGTAGGTTAATAACGATTTGATGAAATGAAAATAGTATAATTAAACATCACCCAATCAACCTAGTTTTATTCGTTGGATTATGTCGATGGTTGTATGAAATATTGCAGATGAAAATAAATGAAGGCACTTTCATTTTCCTGGTTACGAGAAATGGCAAGTGATATGGTTTGTACGTTACTTCATATGCCAAAGGATACAGTAACATTTAATTGCTAACTAATTAATAAGTGATTATTATATTTGGAAAGATGGGTTGTGATAGGTATAAAATATGTAGTGTCCCCCATTGGATATGAGACGGTATATAACGGATTTTTATAATAACGCGATTCTGACTAGAAATCATAAGTGCAATGATTATTTTTATATCACTTCACAGGACGAAGGTGGAGATCAATTACAATAAAAAGTTTTTGAATTCCTATAATTACCCCTTGTAAATTATACTTAAAATTTTTTACAACGAGAGAAAAATAATAACACACTTTCTCTCTCTTTTTTCCATCGATTTAGGTTAACGGATTTTTTTATCCAAATTCATGAAATTGTAATATGATGTTATGAATTCGTATCGGAAACGTTAGCTTTCAATATTGAATGATTTCACCTACCATTGACGAGCTTCTTCTTGGTCGATAGCTGATTCACAGCTGGTAACACAATGAGTGTAATTTATTAGGTATATAAAAATATTTATTATTCAGATAACACGGATGTTGCAAACTAAATATTTTTTTAATTCCTAATGTTTCGCATTGTAACATAGTAGGCTAATTATTATATTGCCACCAATGGGTAAAATGAGCTTTCTGCCCGATTTGCAGAACTTTGCTTTATTTGGTGAAGTACAAATACGGAATTTTTTAATTTTTTATTTTATTCTCATTTACGTGTTGCAGACGAGGTTGCAAATTAATGGAAACATTGTACGTCAGGACATCTCCACTTGCAACCATTATTTGAAACATTTGTAATAATTCCGATACTATTTTAATAAAAAACAATTTCATAAAAAAATATTTTCCGTTTGACGCAGGAGGTTGCAAATTGGAACTCTCACAAAAACATTATTTTAGTTACATTTTTGCAGAATTTTTGGAATTTTCATAAAAAAATTAGGATTAACAACAATTTTTTTCGATAACACAAACTCTTCCATTTTGTATGTATGGTTGCAAATTCATCAGAGGATGTAAATTGTTATTTTTCGAAACCTCGAGAGTTTGCAGAATTTTTGCAAATTTTTCCGATCTAATAATGTGAAAATTAATTAAACCCTGATTTTCAATATCTTCCGTTCAGAAAAAAGGGTTGCAAAATTAGACTAAACATCATTCGAACGTACTCTTCACTATACTGAAATTTCACAACTTTTGTAATTATTATTAAATCTTGGGAAAATCATGTCTATCTCTACTGGCCTACAATGCGGAAGTAGGTTAATCTAGCTGTAGTTGGGACTATTGTATTGATAACATGTTTGTCAGCGACCCCATGGACAGTAATGGGTTAATTCAATAAGGAATTTAATCAATTATCATCCCTGGCAATTAAATTTTCCATTTTGATTTTTTTTCAGGGTCACCACTCAATACTAGTCAATTTATCTATCATTTCGAATTATAATTGTATATAGGAAAAAATAGTTTTTAAGAGTATTTCAGCAGTCATTACAGAATCGTCCTGTCAAAAACCATTATAAAAACAAATCATGAATTTCTTTTAAAACCTGATGTAACCGGTAACCACGTCCTTCCCTTCCAACTATGGTTAGGTTAGAGTTGAAAAATATATTTTCCAGAAATTACCACAATGAGGAAGTTGTAAAAGAGGAATATTATAGATTATTTTACGACATTTCAGAAACCAATGGAATCTTTCAATTCAATTATTCATGTTCGTTTTGGCCAAACATTATTTAGTGGGAATATTCTACCTAGAAAATTGCCGGGGGAATAATTTGAGGTATTTTGTTTTCATTTTCTGACAAAGTATATTTCTGATTTGACTTCTGTCGTCAATTTCCATGAAAAACGAGAAATGAATCAAAACCGATTTAGTACATTGTATCATCGTGCAAGGTAATGTGTTTATGATCGTAACATAAAAAAATAATCTATTGAATGCCACACGAGAGAAGTAAATAATTCTCTATATTCCTTTCTCAAACTTGCTGCCATTTGGCAATAGCCACTCGAGCCCGTTGGGCTCTTGTGCATATTGCAAGGCAAACATGTTTTCGGGAAATCTACGAATTATTTTCACTATATTTTCACTCTCTTGTGATATTACAACTGATAATATAATTTCTACATTGGACCAACTCAAAAAGCAAATCTTGACTTTTTTAGGACCAAAATTCTTTAGGAACTGTCCATAATTCTACTTGCTCTAGGAGAGTGACTCATTTTTTTTTTTTTTTTTTTGGCTTTGACATTTCGTCATTCGGCCAGTCACAAGATGAGTATTTATTTATATGTATCATTTTCATAGTGTTCTGGTAGGCCTTGTTACTAACTCCATACGCCACCTAGGAGCAGCACTGTTAATTTGAACGCAATAGCGAATCGTCGAGGACCATCCTCGGCCCGGCTACGAAATTTAACATTCAATTCTCTCAAATTAGATAGAAGAATTTCTGCCCTGGCCGAGGATCGAACTCACGACCTTTCGATCATGAGTCGGACGCTAACCCACCGCGCCAATCCCCCCAAATAAATAAACTGCATTATTCAATAGTCAAATCGAACGAATAGTCACTATCAAAATATTTATGAAACTGGGATGATTCCAAAGGGCATTTGAATCATTTCTTGAGTGAGATCCATCGTTTTTCTGTTTCATATTCTTGTTCAGCGACCTCAAAAACCCCTGGAAGCATCAATTTGGGTGAAAGTGCTTCGAAATCCATTGAGTTATTTAAAGAATTTCCTGAAAAAAATCGTGTTTTATTATTACAATTGATAAGCAATCAGCGCACAAATATAAATTAGAATTTTTTTCTGCAAGCCATTCCTAAGTAATATCAGTTTTAGAAAAATCCATGGCATCCTCTAGGATTCCGAAATAATGCATAATTTTAGCTATTTTTACTCCTCTAAATACCCAATATGAGCAAATTATGTGTTGTTCAATGGAGCTTTTTAAGCTCCACAATGCCTATGGAAGTGTTTTTCTCTATGATGTCTGAAAAAAACATTAAATATTAAATCGTGTTCACCTCATATGCCCCGTTATTTGAAGTTTATTAAACAAAATATATTTTCCTTCGACATACATCAGTCTTTCTCTTTCTAGAACATATTATTCGAGAAGCAGTGAATTTGTAACAAATCATCAACTCATATTTTCCGGTCAGAACGCAACCAGTGGTTCGTGAAATCTACCTCTTCCGCCATCGGTTTTATTTTTATTTGTAAAAAACAAATTTTGATAGCAATATTGAATTCTGCATAGTATTATTGCGCTGTTTACAATTCTGGCATCGAAAATGGCCTGCAATATTTGTGGATTCTAGGGTTTGAGAACTATCCTAACTTTCTGTAACTGTTCAATTGAAAATTCCGGAAATATATTTTTTTAACTGTCAAGTTAAAGGATTATAGTTGTTGAAAAAAACTTTTTAACAAAAAATTAAATCGACGAAATACGGAACTGAGAAGTAAAAAATAACATAAACCTTTGTATCAAGCTCCTAAACTAATGTGAGTAACTAATTTTGAGTCGGCGCCAAACGAACAAGCGATGGCATCGAGTTTGGCGGTGACATTCTGATAATTTTTTTGAAGTAATTTACTGATCTTCGTTGATTGTTTGTTTGGCGCCGACTCAAAATTAGTTACTTACATTATTTAGGAGCTTAGTTATTGAGACTAAGAATGTTTTTTTATTTTTAACCGACGAAACCAAAAAAGAGGAGGATCTCTAGTCGACGCGTATTTTTTTTTATCATTTTTATTTTTTATGTATGATCACGCATAACTTTTTACTGAGACGACCGATTCCGATAATTCTTTTCTCAATGGATAGGGTGTACTTCGAAGTTGGTCCCATCTGAATTTTAATGAAGAAATTACCCCTAAGGGTAGCAAAATGAAGGATATTGATCACTCACCCTCTGAATTCTGGTCCTTTAACCGATCCTATCAGGCTCAACTTTGTACTGGCATCTTCGATTTGGATTATTTTTTCTTTATCAGATAGGGTATACCTCATAGTTGATCATATTTGGATTTCGAATGGAATTATCCACCCTTACGGGTAGAAAAATAGGGAATAATTGATTTTTCACTTGTGAATATTGGCACACATATGTAGTTGACAATGACAGATCGCTAGTGTCATTATTTTTGTTCTCCTACATCCGTCACGATCATTATATTCTATAAGAGGATGGAATGATATTCAGAGTAATGAAATAAACTAACCAGAACAACAAAAATAATTTAAATTACAACAAATAGTAAAAGTAGATAATCATATTATTTAACTGGTAATAGTTGGAGTAAGGTGGGTAGATAAGTATTTTGAAAGTAATAAAAAAACGAGTTGTAGTAATTAGTCGATTTCAGCCACAAAAAATTGAAAAACAAAAACTTTTTACCAAAAATTAAACCGACGGAATACGGAACTGAAAAGTAAAAAATAAAATAAACCTTCTTAGTCTCAATAACTAAGCTCCTAAACTAATGTAAGTAACTAATTTTGGGTCGGCACCAAACAAACAAGCAACGACTATCATTAAATTACGTCAAAAAAATTATCAGAATGTCACCGCCCAACTCGATGCCATCATTTTACGCCTTACCTAGTTCATTTGCTTGTTTGTTTGGCGCCGACTCAAAATTAGTTACTTACATTAGTTTAGGAGCTTAGTTATAAAGACTTAGAAAGTTCATTTTATTTTTCACTTCTCAGTTCCGTATTTCGTCGGTTTAATTTTTTGTTATAAAGTTTTTATTGACTTTTCAGTTCCGTATTTCGTCGGTTTAATTTTTTGTTAAAATTTTTTAATTTTCAATTTTTTGTGGCTGAAATCTACTAATTACTAACTACTCGTCTTCTGATTACTTCCAAAATACTTACCCACCTTACTTCAACTATTACCAGTTAAATAATATGATTATCTACTTTTACTATTTGTTGTAATATAAATTATTTTTGTTGTTCTGTTAGTTATTCCATTACTTTGTATATCATTCCATCCTCTCATAGAATATAATGATTTTGACGGATGTAGGAGAACAAAAATAATGACACTAGCGATCTGTCATTGTGAACTACATATGTGTGCCAATGTTCACAAGTAAAAAATCAATTATCCCCTATTTGTCTACCCGTAAGGGTGAATAATTTCATTCGAAATTCAAATATGATCAACTATGAGGTATACCCTATCTGATAAAAAGAAATCGTCCAAATCGAAGATCCCAGTACAAAGTTATGCCTGATAGAATCGGTTGAAGCACCAGAATTCAGAGGGTGCGTATCAATATCCTTCATTTTGCTATCCTAAGGGATGGATTTCATCTTTTGAATTCAAATGGGACCAATTTCGAAGTACACCCATCCACGAAAAAAATTATCGAATCGGACGTCTCAGTAAAAAGTTATGTGTGGTCATACATAAAAAACAAATAAAAAAAAAATACGCGTCGACTAGAGAACCTCCTCTTTTTTGGTTTCGTCGGTTGAAAAATTAGGGTAACAATTGTCAATGCAATTTCTATTTCGAAAAACTTTTCCTCCTTTGATGTAGGTAGAAAGCTTAATATTTTCATCTTCGGTCAAAAGAAAACACATGAAAGTTGGGGTAGTTTTTATCCCCTAACATTACACTTTTGTAAACATGATTTAGAAACCTTTTGTTCGGTCGTCGAATCTATTTAAAAAACTACACGTACATCTCTTCGACTAGCCAAACTCTTATGTGGCTTTGATTTGTGTAATATTTTCCATACATATTCCAATTATTTATTCGTGCATCGACCCCATCACTACTCGTTGCATGAGAACCGAGACACCAGTCAGACTAGATACATTTGACGCTGGTTAATTATTCCAACTTTTCTTTCTTTTTTACTGAAGATTATAGGAGTTTGCAGCTTCTCACGCGACAAAGGTACTCTTGTGTTGAGTCGAAAGGAGCAATCGTTTTTGAGAGAATTGGGGTTGGGGCATTTTAAAATATTGTCACGCCCTCCTTTGAAAGACCCTGTGAGACCCTGGCCCCCTAACTGTTTAGGGTGCCCACTAATTGTCTTGCTTGGCTTGCGAGAGGTTAAAACATTTTTACTTCTGTGATTGTGACCACCCTGGTATAGTGAAATAAAAAAGTTAAGTGAAAACTATTATGGTTTATTAAAACTATTAGAAACCAAAAGTATACATAATGGAGAATACAAAAATACTAAGGGAAGTGAACAATAACCAATGGGGTATGTACCAAAGAGTAAATAAAAGTAACACTTACATAATTATGAAAACCAAGGGAAGATGTGTCATCATGGACTGGCAGCATAAAACTCAAGAGCCCGATTAAAAACAAACACATTCATTTATAGGAAATATATCGCTGACTTGCAGAATCAGCATTCTTGCTATTGATGAATGCAATACCGGACTGAAACCCAATCCTAGTAAATGACTGGCATTGAACTTTGAATTTGCAGGAAATACTGTATTTCAATAAATGTTAAACTAGATGATGAATTACTGTAAAATATATGAACTACGGATTTTTCCACTTTGAGTTCAATTATGTTTGAATTTAATTCTGAATTTTGAAAAAGAAATGATTGCTATATTTATATCGGGTGATATTTTCATACTTGACAATATAGGAGTTCTTTTTTCGTGTAAAAACTTTTCTTCATAATTAAAAAAAAATTAAAAAAAAAAAAAAAATTTTTAGACAAGCTTTTATACAAATGCACTTAAAAAGGAAAATTGTTATTTATTATAATATTTTTTTTTATGGTAAAAAAGAATCAATATTGAAAAAAACATATCATTACAATATATTAAAGTCAGAAAATTATCGATGTGAAATTTGAATTTTTAAACTGTTAGGCTGTTGTACTTCTAGTGACAATTAGACCTGCGCTGCTAAGGAAACCTTTAAAGTAATCAAATATCTGTCAATTTAATTCTGTGATTTGATAAAAAAATTGTGAACTCAGTGGCTGTTTAGTAGTTATTTTGAATAATATAAAGTTGAAAAATGTCTGTTTCCGAGTTTTCTCTGACTCCACCGGAGTTAGTAGAAGTAGCGTTACAAAAGTTATTGCCAGCTAAATCGTGGAAAATTTTCAAAACCGCGTATTTAAGATTTATGGAATGGAAGAAAAAGAAGACATGAAGTTCTTTCTCGGAGACGGTGTTATTGGCTTATTTTTCGGAACTGGCATAACATCAAAAGCCATCAGAAGTGTGGTCGAATTATTCAAAGATTAAACGTATGTTACATACAAACCAATAATAATGTAGACATCTCAAAATATTCAAACTGATAACATTTCTGAAATAAAATGGGAAAGGTTACACCAAGAAAGCTGCGATTTTTACGAGTACAGAAATTAGTGATTTTTCAAATAATGCTCCCGATGAAGTTCATTTAATGGCCAAGGTTGTTGTTGTTGTATTTGGGATTGCAGGAACTTGTCGAATTTGTGAAATCAGCCAGGTAACATTAGATGATATTGAAGATTCGGGAACGTTATTAATTGTGAAACTTAAACAAACAAAGAATAATGTAAACAGGAGATTTGTAGTTACTGAAGAATATATTAAATTTTACCGAATGTACATAACCCTTCGTCCAGCAGCAGCAAAGGATCGCCGCCTGTTTTATGCATATAGCAATGGAAAATATATAAATCAGGTTGTGGGTGAAAATCAGTTTTATAAGGTACCTGAAACAGTAGCTAATTTTCTTCAACTTGAAAATGCTAACTCATATACAGGTCAATCATTTCGAAGATAGTCTGCTACACTTTTAGTTGAATCTGGGGGAGACTTGATGACACTGAAGAAACATGGCGGTTGGAAGTCATCAACGGTCGCTGAAGGGTATGTTGATGAATCGGTAGCACACAGGACAGAAATAGCTTACTAAAGTTAAATTTAGAACGTGTGGCAGTGCTGAAATAACGCCCGATTTGCGACCAGGTATATCAACGGCAGTTGTGTCCATGGTAGAAAAAAATATAATTTCAATACAAGAAAATTCAACTATTGTACCGAATAGTTCAAGGAACATGTCATTCATGCAATACACATTTAATAATTGTACTTTTGATATAAAGGAAATGTTACTTTTGCATAATAAAATATTCTGAAATTAAATATCTAGCTTTACTTATGCGTATAAATCCGGAAAAAAGTACTCACTTTTTTCCCGGGGAAAAAAATAATTTCATAAAAAGTGATATTTTGTTACCTGTCAACAGAAATAAAATGTCAAACTTTTTTCCGTCACAGAAAAAAATATTATTTCATTGTTTGATCTAGGATATTCTGTGAGTAACAGATTCAAAGTGTTGCCGCGCAGATTAACTATTTGGTATCCGCGCCAAGCTTTTGAATCTGTTACTCACAAAATAACCTAGATCAAACAATGAAATAAAATATGTTTTCCTTTTTAGTGCATTTGTATAAAAGCTTGTCTTTGATAATTTTTTTTCCTGCTTTATTTAACGTCGGCCTATTTCTGCTACCAAGGCTAAACACCGACGCCCGACGCCAGTGAGCACACTCCTCTCAACCGGAAATTCTGCCGAATCCTCTGTTGTTTCAGAGGTAGGGTTCTCTGACGAGCTCAACATCCTTGAACGCGGGACCGCCATCTTAACGTCTCTTCCGAAAAACGGCATATCTATCGTCTCATCTCATGCTCATTGATAAGACGCCTGCAGCTGCGAATATGCCACTACGCTACAGTTGTTAAGGCATTCAACGCGGAACTTCCTTGTCCGGTGGTCACAACTAATAAAAGCTGATTAAAATATTTTTTTTCGTTTATTTTTTCATAATTTTCAGTTAAGTAATTTATATCTAATTTATTTTGGAATTCTGACTGAAAAATAATAATCTCCGTACCCGAATACTCCTAGACACCAATTTTGAATAGAATCGGACCATGATCACAAAATTTGTCCGCCATTTTGGAGCCGCCATTTTGTTTTTTCCCCTAAAAAGAATTTCATAATGCGTTTTCACCGAAATTATGTATACCTGCCAAATTTCAAATCCATCGGACCATTAGAAGTAGGTAAAATTGAACTTGCAGGATTTGATTAATATAGACACACAGACAGACACCAAGACTGGTGAAACTTGAAATAAAAGCTTGTTGAAAAAAAATCGACCCCAAAAACCCCCACATACCAATTTTGGATAGAATCGGACCATAATCACAAAACTCGTCCACCATTTTGGAGCCGCCATGTTGATTTTTTGAATTTTGACAGGAATGTCATAATTTTCGACCTCAAAAACCCCAAACACCAATTTTGAATAGAATCGGACCATAATCACAAAAATTGGCCGTCATATTGAAGCCGCCATTTAGTTTTATTTCCTAGAAAAATCTCATTATGGGTTGTCACCGAAATTAATTTACACCTGCCAAATTTCAAATCAATCGTACGACTAGAAGTAGGTCAAATTAACTTGCGAGATTTTGTTACAGACAGACACCGGGACAGGTGAAACTAAATGATATCTTGTAAAAAATTGGGGAATTTTTCACTTGTCCAAGATTATTTTCGATGACTGAATCAAAATTGTCATGATTGAGATATTTATTTTTATTTTTTTTATTTAGCCCTCTATATCTCATGCACTGAGGCTTTATGGACATATGTTTATAGTTCCTCCATTTTTATTTTCATTTTGAGGAGTGCTATCTATCTTCAAGTTTGTAACACGTTTTTGAATCACCCTATACACCTTTGTAATACCTCAAAATGTAACATTATATCAGCGTTATTTTACAAAACGTTGAAAGATTTTTTTGGGGTTAACAACTGCAAGCTGGGCGTTTCCTTAGACGATTAATTAGCACAATGGGAGATAAAGTATTTTTTCGACTCTAATCTAAGAGAACTCTGATTCAGGCGTAACAATTACCTACATAATGAATTTAAAATTAGCATCAGAGTACTGGTGGGTAACAGATACACGGTTTTTAAATCCATCATATTTTTTACGGATAACCGCCTGCTAGACATAGTGAGAATGAAAATTATATACAAGTAAGCTGAAAAGATTTACATGAGAAAACAATTTATCGTTGGAATTTTCTCTTTTATTACTTCACCTAGGTAATAAAAAAAATTGACCTTTTTTTTTCTTATTACTATTCAATTTCATTGAAAAAAAGGTTTAATCTCTGAAGACTGTTGAAAAGAGAATAAGATTATCTGTTCAACGATGTGCCACTTGACCCCTCATGCCATTTGACATTTTTAAGTTGATGTGCTCCCCTGCGCCACATATCGAGCAATTTCAAAAAGTAGTATCGGTGATATCATTCAAAATGGTTTTTGTCCCATCGTTCTATGTCGAACCATCCAAAAGTTAACATGGAGGCGGGGAGGGGACTATAAAATGCCGCAATGTATAATTTATATCTTCATGTATAGATATCGAGCTAATTGTTTTTTATATATATATATATATATATATATATTTTGAAGTTTTCTTGGGTTTCAGATTCGTTTGTATTAAACTGAGAAGAAAATTACATTTATTTAAACGTTTCGCCCTCGTTCGGGGGCATCTTCAGTAAAATTTATTAAAAACATTAAAAACATTTGATCTGAAAATAAGATATTGGTATGGATAACATCATATGTGGAAAGTTAGGTTGTGTCTAGAATAACTTTAATTACCTTTTGGGTTACGTACCTTGGTTTTACCATGCTTGTGTTTTGTAACCAACATTAGTTGGATTTTGGGGCGGTGTTAAATTTTGTTGTACCATTGTTTTAACAGAAAACTTTCGATATTTTGTGGTTTGCTGTTTTGTCAATTGCCTGAACGACGTAGTGTGGAACTATTTATAGTTATTTTGTTAGTGGTTGGTAGGCCCGTAGTGTTCTCCGCTGGGATGGTGTAGTGTACGAGTGTGGGGGTGATATGGGTGAATTGAATAATGATTTGTTTCAGCTGGGCTTTATTTATTTGTTTTTAAATTAGAGTGTGGTATATTTGGCTCAAATTGTTTATGTCTGTGCGGTTGTTCATGGCTTGTTTGTTTTGTTTTATATGTATCATTTCTTTGAAAGTTTTTTATCTTTGTTTTTTTCGTATGTTAGAACTTTTACGTTATTGAAATTGGGGTTATGATTTTCTGTAATAATGTGTTTGTTGAGAGCGGTACTTGCTTGTTTAGCATATTTGTGGCCATTTATTCTATTACATAATAGTTGTGAGGTCATTCCGATATAGACTTTATCACAATCATTACATGGGATGCTGTATACTAGGTTTGATTTTTTCATTATGGGGTCTTGGCTTTTTAATGGGGTGTATAATTTTTTCAACACGTTAAATGATTTAAAACTTGTGGAAATGTTGTGTTTGTTTAGGATGTTTTTTATATTATCCGATAGTTCCGGTATGTAGGGAATTGTGGTGTATGTTGTTGGTTTCTCAGATTTTTGATTTTGTTTTGTTATAGAATTTGTGTGTGCGTTCTTTGATTATTCTGTTTATCTTGTTAATTGGATAGTTGTTATTAGTGAGCGTTTTTCTAACTTTATCTAGGGCCTTTTCTCTCAGTGATGGGCTGCTCAGAATACCAAGATTCAAGAACCCACTATACCCAATATATATATATATATATATATATATATATATATATATATATATATACAGGGTGTAACATAAGTACGTTTAAATACTCAAGTTTCGTATTCCTGAGACAATTTTAAGAAAAAAAGTCTATAAACATGTGTCCGGAAATGCTTCGTTTCGGAGATACAGGGTGTTGAAATTGAATTTTTTTGTTCGCTTTTTAAAAATAACTTATTCCCACACCTTTTCCAAGTAAAAAAAGTGCACTTGCTCAACAACGCTGGAGGTGATCGTTTTCGAGATATTTACAATTTTCCAGATCGATGCATGTTACTTAGCTCCTAGGGCACTAAGTGAAGTTGCTGAGAACATTACAAAAACTAAGTATGTGGTAGGTCTCGTCAAAATGAACTACTTTTTTCCTGTGGAATGTTTATCGAAAAATGATTTGTTTTCGAGATACAGATTCTTGAAATTTTTCAAATTATTGTTGGTTTTTGTCATAAGTTTTTTGCAATTTTAGTTATTTTCATCAAACTTCATACGCAGGATATCCGGACAGACTTCTTCTAAACTGAGTATTATCAAACTGTTCAAACAGTATAGCCGATTTTGATTTCGATAATTTGTATCACTCTCCGCTTGCAAATTAAGTTAATTAAATCGAGTAGGCTATGAACGTTCGTTTATAAAAAGTTCGCTGTCACATTTTCAACTATTCATTGACAAATTCACAGTTTGCAGTTTATAAAGTGAGTTTATTGGTACCATGCCCGACTTTAAGAATGCTGAAATGGCTGATATGGTTTTTGCATACGGCTCGGCTGACGGAAATTCAACCGAGGCCAGACGGATCTTTCAGGAAAGGTATCCCCAACGCGTCACTCCTCGTGCGAATCACACACACACACACACACATTTGCGAATCTCTTCCTGCGACTTTCCGAATCTGGAAGCTTTGAAAAAAATTCTGCAGTAGGACGGCCACGGACTACAAGAACTGTGGAATTGGAGGAGGCGGTTCTCGAAGAAATTAGTGAACATCCAGAGACAAGTACAAGAAGAATTAGTCAAACTTTAAATGTGAGTCACATGACCGTTTACAGAATTTTAAAGGAACAGCAATTATATCCTCATCATATCCAGCGTGTCCAGGCACTTACGCTACGTGATTTTCAACCACGTGTCGAATTTGCTCAATGGCTTCAAAGAAAAGTCGAACAACATCCCCAAATTTCATCGAAAATCCTCTTCACAGATGAGGCTAATTTTTCAAGAAATGGTATCATAACAACCGAATCTGGGTGGAAGATAACCCACATGCGATAACGCAAGCTCATTTCCAAGACAGATTCTCTTCTAATGTATTGGTAGGCATAATTGGGGATCATTCAATTGGGGCCTATTTTCTCCTCTTACGTTTGAATGAAGATGCTTACCAAATTTTTTTGGAACACGAGCTTCCCCAGCTTATGGGAGATGTTCCCATTGGTCTCCGAAATCACTCTTGGTTTATGCACGATGGAGCCCCTACTCATTTTAGTCTGATAGCAAGAAATTCCTCAGACGTAGCATATCCCCAACGATGGATAGGAAGGGGAGGCATTCAGCATTGGCCCCCGAGGTCACCGGACCTCAATCCCGTCGATTTTTTCTTTTGGGGACACCTAAAATCACTAGTTCATGCTATCCCCATTGAAAACGAGGAAATGTTAAGGGATCGCATCATAGCTTGCTGCGAAACGATAAGAAACACTTCCGGCATTTTTCAACGGGTGCGGAATTCTTTGATGAGGAGAGCAGAAGCTTGTATGACTGCTGGGGGTCGTCACTTTGAAAAAGTGTTGTAATAGTTGTTTCGTTCAATTTTTATATGTTTAATTGCCTAATAAATAACATAGTATTTCTCCGAATTGTTTTTCTACAAACTCCGAAATGTAGCACTTTCTAATTGAATAATTAAACCTGACAATTTTTTTCAATTTGGATTGATTAAGCAGTTTGATAATGCTCAGCTTGAAAGAAGTCTGTGTTTAAAGTTTGATGAAAATAACTAAAACTGCAAAACACTTATGACGAAATCCAACCATGTCTTGAAAAATTTCAACAATCTGTATCTCGAAAACAAATCATTTTTCGATAAACATTTCATAAAAAAAAAGTAGTTCATTTTGACGAGACCTACCACATACTTAGTTTTAGTAGTGTTCTCAGCAACTTCACTTAGCGCCCTAGGAGCTAAGTACCATGCATCGATATAGAAAATTGTAAATATCTCGAAAACGATCACCTCCAGCGTTGTTGAGGAGGTATACCTTTTTTACTTTGGAAAAGGTGTGGGAATAAGGTTTTTTTGTGAAAAGTACCAAAAGTTCACTGTCAAAAATTTTAGGTCAATTTGAGATGTTACATAGAGATTAATACGAAATTATGATTTCCCACGTCAATAAAACCCCGGGTACCAAATTTCGTGCAAATAACTTAGTTTTTGCAAAAGTTTTTTTTGAAAAGCGAACAAAAAAGATGCAATTTTAACACCCTGTATCTCCGAAACGAAGCATTTTCGGACACAAGTTTATATAGACTTTTTTCTTAAAATTGTCTCAGGAATACGTCACGTGAATATTTTAACGTACTAATGTTACACCCTGTATATAAAACATATTTATCAAACATAAAAATTTGGAAAATACATATAAGTTTTTTCAAGAATTAACAAACGTTGAATATCAAGATATAGATAATAGACGAAATATTTAAATACTTTACCAATATTGAATTATTTATTCATGTGAGACATATCCAATTTCCTACAAATATTATAAAAATTACACATATACATATGGGGACAACTGATTCTAATACAACTGATATTGAAAAAAAATAACATAACAACAGTTTTTTACAATGTTTTAAGTCTTTTTGGATGATTCTATTGATAAATCAAACAACTCTATTCCTATATAATACATACAGATCTCAATATCCTGCCTATAGATTCATTCTAGCCCGATAAAAAGGAACTAGAAGTACTTCAGTATTTCTTGTTCTTCTTGGGTTCCAACTTAAAGTTACAAGTTCAAAATTATATTTGGGGAGTTGTCATCGATTATTTTATGAATGAATGTATGATGTGATTCAGTTATCTATGAGCCAAAGTATACTAGTTGATAATGTCGAGAATAATTTTTTCACATATATTCACTGATATGAAATCTTCATTTATATGTCCAATAATTTTGAACACGTCCGATCAGATCTATATCAACATGGTATGATGACTCTACACTGTGAAGTTGTATTCCATGATTATTGATTTAACGAGTGAACATTAAATCATTTTCAAAGAAGAAAGAATAGAATGAGATATTCAGTACTGCAAATAATTCATCAGCTATGGGTTTTCACAATAAACAGAAATATCATTCGAGTAATCCACCACATTGAATGTGCTCTTCCACACAGCACATTTGTCATTTACCTTTCACTTTCATTCATTATCTTGCCTACGCTTGGAATGATACTCTGCGACTGAAAGATACACTTTAGTCACTATCTTTCATCGTTCAAGATAGAGGTATTTACGTTTAAAAGGAAACATTTTCAATGGAATATTGAATAGAAATATTTTTCTGAAAAAATCTGTGACAACGATGAGGTAATTTTTTTGTAATATCTAAAAGCAAACAACTACTTCCCGGACATTTAACTACATCTGATAGATATTGTGAAACGCCCTAACATCCTTCTTCGCCTCATTCTTCTATATGAGTTCTCAATTAAGACTGGAATTGAAAATAAAATCACTATCTGAATGAAAATGCAAATTTTCCAGTCCAGAATTTTTCTTTTGAGGTAGGGTCCTTCCATAATATTTATCAAATGTAGTTCAATGTCCAGTGTGGCTTCAGCCGGAAAGTTGTTGTTACTTGTTGGAAATTGCAAAACAATAACCTCATTATTGTCGTAGATTTTTCAATTTTCAGAAAATTCTTCCTATTCAATATTATATTGAAAATTCAACACCAGTAATTTCTAACCAATCAAATTGTTTTTTTTTTGACAGTGGGAATGTTTTTCTCTTGGGTACCCAACAGCGAATTAAATCGGAAGTTTGTTGACGTTTCAATGACAGAATAATAATTGTATCAATATTTTTTGACAATACTGGTTTTTCTTTTTTTAATTAAATTAAAATTTTTTATATTCTTCGGACATCTCCTTTTTTCTCAAAGGCGAAAAAGCTGGACTTTGAATTGAACGAATTAAATAAATATAAATCCAATAAAATATATATATAATATTGAGACACTATTTCATTCACCATTTTTCCATTTAGCACTTTCAATTTTGGGTAGTTCAGAAGCAAATATTCCTGAACAATTCGAAACAAATTTTCTTCCTTCAAATAGAGACCATAATCTTCTATTAACGCGGGTAAATAAAATAGTACGATGATTCATCATTACATCAGACAATTTTATGCATATTTTACATACAGCATGATTTCCAAATCGATACATTTCTAAAACTGAATAGTTTGCGTTCGTTTTGACAGCACCATATTCTTTTTACTACAAAACACGAGTTTTTTCTGATGTTTTGTACTGTCAAAATACGATGTTTGCTAACGATGGTTATGAATGCTATGCAATTAAGCGCGTATAGAAAATTAATAAAAACGCAAAAAAGCAATTTTCTACCACTTGTAATTACTCGAAGCTTATGTTACATTCAAAAAACGAACTATGTTCAATCTTAAAATGATATTTCCATGCAACTACATCAAGTAGAAATCAACAATTGATAGGCTAAAATCGCTGCCGAAACTGTGACGCAAATTAAATCTGTTATGGACCTACCTTTATGAAAAACCGTTAAAATTATAATTTTCTAACCCTTGTAGTAGCTCCTAGTAACTATAAAATGAAATAATATAATATTTTACGTCCTAAAATAGTGATTTTATGCACTACAATGAGTAGAAATCAACAATTTATAGGCTAAGAATCCATTGGTGACGAAACTACACCTGTTCATGTACCTATATAAAAAATTAATATAATTTTTTTATTTTCTACCACTTGTGGTAGCCCAAAGTTGATGAAAAATTGAAGAATATAATATGCTACATTGTAAAATGGATTTCCGTGCAACTACAATAAGTAGAAATCTACATCTTTAGCTGCCATTGCTGCCAAAATAAACACAATTTAATCCTATATAATATATATATATATATATATATATATATATATATATATATATATATATATATATATATATATATATATATATATATATATATATATATATATATATATATATATATATATATATATATATATATATTATATATATTTTCTTCAAATTCTCGGAATAAAGGTCTGATTCAGTCAATTCATATAATTTTCCTTAACGACGTTTCGACATGGTATTTGTCATCATCAGGTTAAAACACTAAAATTAAAAATATGGAGTTTGAGACATTTAACTTAACACAATATTGAAATGTATGCACTAAAATAATTCTTGAAAAAATAAAAAATTTTGTCATCATCAGGTTAAAACACTAAAATTAAAAATATGGAGTTTGAGACATTTAACTTTAAAATTTGAGTTTTGCGTTCCGATGAACGAAGGTTATTGTGGGAGTGTGACCTGCGTCGAAGTGATCGGGAATGGTTTGTTTATTTTTCATGCATGTTTATCCTCTTCATAAGTAGGTACATGGGAATGTTTATATTGAGTTCTAATATATGGGCCGGACTGTATTTTTTGGCAGCATGTAAAGATCAGTTTTCATTATGATTACTTTAAACGAAGTTAAAAGAGGTTGTTATAAATCTGGCTTAAGTTTTTGATATCATTTCTATTGTTAATGCTATTGGGGTCTTTTTTAATATGTATCATTTCAAGGAATGTTCTTACTCTTGGATTCCTTTCTTTGGTCAAAATTTCAACGTTGTTGGTGTTAAACTTATGTTGATTTTCTTTTCGTGTTTTGATAAGGCTGTAATGTCGGTTTTGAATATTTGTGGGCTTGTACTCGTTTCTGCAAATATTGTTTTGTTTGACCTATATAGGTACTTTGACAGTCTTTACATGGTATTCTATATACTGTATGAGTTTGTTTGTTTTTGGTATTTCTGGTTTTAATTTTGAATAAATGGTTTTGTTCGTATTTTCAGTCGATGTGCAATAGTTATGTTGTGTTTTCCATTGTTTTATTAATTTTATTCAATAGTTTGTCTATGTATGGTAAAGGTATGTATGTTGTTGTTTTCTTTTACTTCATTATCATTTTATTGTAGATCGCATGTATTCGTTTTTTTATTGTTTTTCTGCAAAGTGGCTGGGGTAATTATTTTCTTTCAATATATTCTTGATTATTTCTATATTATTTTTCCTGAATTTTGGTGAGATGACTTTATAGCTCTGTCTGTTAAATTTTGAATAACATTTTTTTTGTAACTGAGGTGCGTTTGACAAATAGTTAGTGTAACGATTTGATGCATTTGGTTTAATAAACCAGTTTGTGAAAATTTTTCCAGTATTGTCGTGTATTATTGTTGTGTCGAGAAAGTTTATTTGTTTTTCTATTTCTTTTTCTATTGTAAATTTCAATCTAGGATGATATTTATTAAATTTTTCTAGAATTTCATCAACTTTGTCAATAGGGATACAGGTTAAACAATCGTCTACATATCGTTTGAAGAATATTGCCCACAAATATTCAAAAACCGACATTACAGCCTTATCAAAACACGAAAAAGAAAATCAACATAAGTTTAACACCAACAACGTTGAAATTTTGACCAAAGAAAGGAATCCAAGAGTAAGAACATTCCTTGAAATGATACATATTAAAAAAGACCCCAATAGCATTAACAATAGAAATGATATCAAAAACTTAAGCCAGATTTATAACAACCTCTTTTAACTTCGTTTAAAGTAATCATAATGAAAACTGATCTTTACATGCTGCCAAAAAAATACAGTCCGGCCCATATATTAGAACTCAATATAAACATTCCCATGTACCTACTTATGGAGAGGATAAACATACATGAAAAATAAACAAACCATTCCCGATCACTTCGACGCAGGTCACACTCCCACAATAACCTTCGTTCAATGCGAACGCAAAACTCAAATAAAATAATTTGTAAGTGAATACTCATAAATGTTACAAATATTTATATTGAGTTAAATAACATGTTATATTTCGAACCATATGTTTTTCAAGAATTATTTTAGTGCATACATTTCAATATTGTGTTAAGTTAAATGTCTCAAACTCCATATTTTTAATTTTAGTGTTTTAACCTGATGATGACAAATACCATGTCGAAACGTCGTTAAGGAAAATTATATGAATTGACTGAATCAGACCTTTATTCCGAGAATTTGAAGAAAATATATATGTGGTCAAGAAACTAAAGAAAAAATATGTATATATATATACGTACCTATATGAAAAATTGATAAAATAATAATTTTTTACTACTTGTAGTAACCCAAAATTGATATAAAATATTAGAATATACTATGCTACGATCTAAACTGGTATTTAATGCAACTACTATAGGTAGAAATCAAGAATTCATAAGCTAAGAATCCATTGGTGCCCAAACTGCATCGATTATATATACCTACCTATGAAAAATTGATAAAATTATAATCTTCTACCACTTGTAGTAACCCAAAGTTGATATAAAATGGAAGAATATAATATGTTACATTCTAAACTGGTATTTTCATGCAACTACAATAGGTAGAAATTAAGAATTTATAGGCTAGGAATCTATTGGTGCCGAAACTGCGACGCAAACTTAATTTGTTCATGAACCTATATGAAAATCAAATAAATAGAGAATTCTCAACTATTCTTTGTTTGTTGTAGGCGAAAAAATAATAAAAAGAATCAGATTTTAGTTTTTAATTGAGGTAGCTATAAAATAGCAAATTATTCAAATAATAATAATAACCAATTATTTATACCATTTTGACTATTGTAATTATTGTTTATATGAAACACACAATTATTATAAACTATGGCAGGAGGTTGATTGAAAGCGGTTGCACGTTCTTGCTTCAGAGCTTCATGACTTGACTTTACAGAAGTTGAAACAGACCTCATTGCATCAATCATTTCCTGATGGTGACTCGAATCTATCTGCAGATATCACCAAGTTGAAACAGCAGTGGCTTTTGCAGAGTGATTTGTTATTTTGACCTTTTTGACGTCAATTCCAATTGATTATGCCGCCGATTTGAACCAGGAAGAGACCGTATTCTGTCCAGCCGGACTGTTCTTTTACCAACCTTTGGAGTTGCGGTGCCGCCATTTTGGATTGGGAGTTAAAAATAAACGGTTGGTTTTGATGAGGCGATCTCGCTTGCTTGTTAACTTTTTGAAAAGTCTAACTGGGCATATTTCTTCATTGAGTATATTTGGTACTAACCACGTACTGTCAGCCATTTTTTTTGGTTTTCCTTGACTATCAATTTCCTCCACAAAATTTTCTATGCATGCTGCAGCTCCTTCATTCCTTCTCCAGGCCAATTCATGAGCAGCGATGCAGAAAAACTTTTTTGCAATCCCTCCGGGGTGTTTACATCACAAAGCTCAATATTTTCTTTAACTTCTCTGTTGATGATGCGGATGAACTTGTCTTTCTCTTGGCTGGGTCCTTTTGTAACTTCCGACGCTTAGCATTTTTTGCAGCTCTTGCGTTTTCAAATTCTATATCAGAAAATAGATTTAATTTGCGATTGTAACTTTTAAAAAAATATTTTTGCAACTGCTTGGCTGTTGAATTCCATGAAACTTTTACTACTCTCTCCTTGTAGTCTTTAGAGTTCTTTTTCCGCATATTGGACACATAGTCTTCGAAAATAAGCGCCAGTTTCTCCACAGGTATATCCGCTCTATCAAAATCATACGATTTTCCTTCGCAAAAGATTGTGAAACTCCTTCCATATGCTTGATTCGGATTTCCTTAGTAGTCGCGGGTGTTAACTACTGAATCTCCTGATGAATACTTTCTTTACTTTCTTGACCAAAACGAAACATATTTTTTCACGTCGTGCCGCTTGATAGATTCGGAACTCAAGTACATTTTAGGTTAAGGTTTCACATGTTGCCATGGTAACTGAACAATCAAGTCAATCAAAACATTCTATGTTTTGCTAGTGTCTTGTCGAAGAAAAAAATTGGTGAAAAGGGAAACATTCTCAATTGAATATTGATAAAAAGTTTTTTCTGTGAATTGAAAAATCCACCATCCAGAATATCTATCAGATGTAGTTCAATGTCCAGCGTGGCTTTAGCCGGGAGAGTAGTTGTTTTCTGTTAGACATTCACAAAAAAAAAACTTAATTTTTATTATGAATACCCCACAAGAGGTTATCTTGACGATGGAAGATAGTGACGAAAGTTTATCTTTGAGTCGCAGATGATTCCACATCTGATTTTATGAACATCCTGTTCATTTCTCAACAAATAAAAAATTGATTGTCATAAAAAATAAATTATAAAATTATTTAATTTTCAAACACAATTTGTTGTGGAATTTTCTTACCGAATACCACACGAGGTAAATTATTTCCGAACTTTTTTCTAGCTCATGAATATTTTTAGAAAATTTTCAAAATATTCGTGACTCGAAAAAATTTCAGGAAATAATTTAACCGCTCGTGGTATTACAAGTAAGAATTACATATTTTCAAGCAAAAAGTCAGAATGAAAAGTGTGTTCTGCCATTTTTTCAATTGATAGTTTTATAGATTCAAATTATGAAAATATTCGGGGGTAGTTTTCATCCTAAGGATTCGAACTATGGATAATTTTTCCATATATTCCTGGAATATAACCCCCATGACAATTGCATAGTCTAGACTATATATTAAAAATGAATCATGTAAAAATTATTATTCATCATTCCAAAGACGAGAAAGAATTATGTTGGGTGTAGCCACGAGTTTATTCATTCTCAACCGTTATGTTCCTCTGTAAATATGGGCAAGGTGAAATATTTTTCAGATTAGCCTTGACTCGAGAAAGTTATCAGTATGTGACACCGTTTTCACTTCGATTTTGACACATGAGACAATCATTCGCGTCCGCCGATGAGTCTACCGGAGATCATCTTTTGTGTCGAGTTGATGGAACATTCCTTACGCACAATGTATATAGACTGAGTTGCTCGAAATATCGGTATTTTGTTCCGGAAAAAGCTATGTTGGAACGTCTCTGGATTTCTTCTTATTTCCTCCAGCTTTGTACACTTCTACCACGAATAACATTCATTGTTTCTCCCCACTTTCAAACACCCAATAAATCGGAAATATTAAAAAAAAATTGTGAAATGAGAGTGGGTGGAGGTCAAGTATATGGGGCCAGCCCAGATTTTCACGAAATAGTCACATGTGCTTTGAAACATGATGAAAACAGTACATAAGTTTGTGCGCGGAATTGACAATTTTAGGAGATATGATTCCTCGAAAATCCATAAAGGGTGGTTTTGGAACGTCACTCCAAAAAACTGCCAACGGCTGCAGACGTTTTCACACCAAAACAGTAACCGCATACTCATTTAACTTCATAGGTATATTTTAATCCCAATTTCTGATAATTTCCAGAGAAAATTATTTTTCATTTAAGTTTCTATAAGAAGTGCCGAAAATCAAATACACTAACAACACAAGTATATCACCTGTACATCCCAGGGACGTTCTCCATTTGCTACTAAGACGTCCCTGGGATAACCTTTGTCGGGATATGGTACATACTAGGGACGTCCCCGGGACATCTACTTTCCACCGAGAAGGACATCCAAGGGATGTCCTTCTCGTACGTCCCAGGGATGCACGAAGTCCCGACAATGGACATCAAAGGAACGCCCTAGGGATGTTCCTTAATAAAAGTGGGGAATCCAAGGGATATATGAGGTACATCCCCTGGACGTCCTCGAGTGTACTTTTCTTTCATTCATTTAATTTTAAAAATTTCATGGAAAATATGGAAAAAAATAATTCAAAGATTCCCAACACAAAACGAGTATAATTTAGAAATTCATATAATATATTGTGTTGAAAAACGATAAATGAAAAATGAAAAACGAAAAAACAAAAACTCGTCCAATATACAGGGTGATTCAAAAGTACTTTGACAAACTTCAGGAGGTGATTCCTCACAATTTCTAATATGAATTGTCCAAATGAATATATGTCCGGAAACGCTTCGTTTCCAAGATACAGGGTGTTAAAGTTTTATTTTTATTTTCATTTTTTTTAAATAACTTTCGAAATACTGACTTTAATTAAACGAAAATTGGTATTGAGAGGTTTTTTGAGGTGTAAAATTCAAACCTGATGTTATTATTGCTCATACTCATAGGGGGCGCCACCTACAGGTCTTTTTCTTTTGTGAAGATTCATAACTTTTTTAAGCTTTCAAGTCGATTATTTGATAATCGATGCATGTTATCACCATTATTTTGCATTCCTCACAAGAATGCTTGGGCAATGAATTTGACGTTTAAGTAAGTAGTTCTGGTAATTACATATTATGTGACAGTTAAACATTTTGTTGTTTTGTTGAAGTTTTTGTAAGTTTTTAAACACTAATTTTGAAATTTTTTATTATTTAAACAATAATGCTCATTTAGCCGACATGCATTTCGTTTCTTCGCGCGCATTGCCATCCGCAAGGCAATGCGCGCGAAGCAAGACGTATTTACCAGGAGCGATTTCCTAATCGAGTACTGCTTCAACTCCAACATTTACCAGTCTTTGCCGGGACTACTTCAGAATGTACCATTATAAATTCGTATCCACATGTGGTTTATGCATGATGGGGCTTTGGCCCATTTTAAAGTTGTTGCCAGCGAATTCCTTAACACTGTCTATCCAAATCGATGGATTGGTAGGGGTGTAGAAGAACCTAACCAGGCGTGGGCAGCAACGTCCCCAGGTCTAAACCCGCCAGATTATAATTTTTTGGGACATTTGAAGTCACTAGTTTATAAAACTCCAGTAGCGAACGAGGAAGATCTAAGAAACCTGTGAAACAATAAGAAACACACCAATAATTTTTGAGCGGGTATGAGATTCAATGACTAGAAGACTGAATGCCTGTATCTTCGCTGAAGGTGGTCACTTTGAACAATTTATTTGACTACAATTTAGTTTCCTTTATTTCATTCTATATATTCAAATTTTCTTGAAATAAAATGTTGATATTTCTTGCAAATTTTATTAAAACCAATACAGATTTTGCACCCTTGATACAAAAAAAAACTATTTCAAACGAGAAAAAATAAATAGAAAACTACTTATTTGAACTTCAAATACATTTCCCAAGCATAATTGTGAAAAATGCAAAATAAAGGTAATAACGTCAACACGCATCGATTATCAAATAATTTTCAAGTCCAAATATCTAGAAAACGGTTGCTTATAGCGACTCGTAAGAAGGGTAGCTTTTTTACGTAGATATGATAATGAAATAGATTTTTTCAATGAAAAATATGCTAGAGGTACGCTCAAAAAAGTTATGAATTTTCAAAAAAGAAAAAGACGTGTAGGAGGCGCCCCCTACGAGTAAGAGCAATAATAACATGAGGTTCGATTTCGACACCTCAAAAAGTCTCCCAAAATCTAATTTTGTTTAATTAAGGTCAATATTTCGAAAGTTATATAGAAAAAATATTGGAAACGAAGCGTTTCCGGATATACATTTATTCGGACAATTCATATTAGAATATTGTGAGGAATCACCTCCTGAAGTTTGTCAAAGTACTTCTGACCCACCCCGTATAAATTTATATGATAAATAAACAGAATCGGAAAACTATATTATTGGAACAATCAAGTTTTCGATTCAAAAGAGTATATTCAATTTTTTTATAATTGCTATACCAACCTTTAACTCAACTAATTATTTCAATTTTTCAACAATGATACCTGTACACAACATTATATCAACTGACAACATGCTTCAAATGCTCACAAAAATCGTCAGTCACAATGGGAAAATCAATCACCGTGATACGACCCCTATCGGAGATGAACTGAAATGTTAAGGAAGGATATGTTTATAATCCCGCCATATGACTGTTGTGGACTGTTGTGTGAATACCATTTAATAACAAATTGACCACTTCACTGAAGAGTCCTTCATGTTATCAAACACACATAAAAATATAAACACAACATTCAAATATTACCGATACCTTCTTCTTGCCGCCATTTGTAGAAAACGGTGGCGACCTCATCGATCGATTCCCTTCCCTATAAAGTAACGATACCACTAATATTTTCACATCGGATGAGGAAAACTAGAAAAAGTTAAAAACTTGCACATTATGCAAAGTGAGGTTATTAATACTGTTGACATATCACCAAAGAATTCAAACAATGTTGCCAAAGCCAAACAAGACAAAACCACAGAAACCGAAATGCAATTGTGTATAATTTGTATTCATTCAATGGGAATTTAGGTTAAGGGTATATTACGCATTAATAATTTTCTGCTTGCGAAATGGTCACTTCCCAGATATTTCTAGGATATATTTCCATTTCCTACATAATTATTTTCCAGAAGAAAAATAAAAGCAAATAAAATATCAACTTGAATTTTCAAAGAACTTTTGATGAGTTTCAATGATTCTGATATATGTGAATGGATATCAGAAATACCAAGGTGTTTTTCAAAAAGTGGCTTGAGAACTATAACTTCAAATTGTTAACAAGTTCAAATACCTTGATGTTCTATTCACATCTTCCATTCCCTTTTGTGAAATGACCCCACAGTCACAAAGGCCAAGCAGGTGATCGGTGGTGTTATTTTTCTTATGGCTAAATCCAAAATGAATTCTTGCAAAAGTAGGATGAAGTTATATGAATCCCTGGTGATTTGTAGTATTTCAGCTTCTCTTCCTATCTGGGGTATGAGGTATTCTGATATTCTGTACAAAATTTTGAATCAGCATCTGAAAATTCTGAAAATGGAGGATAGTAGATTCCCAAAAATATGTTTCGTCCTACTTGCTGGAAATACAAACTTGTTTCTTGGTACATTATGAATTCGATCAGACTACGCTATTTCGAATGAATAAATTCATGTAAATAACTTGATTTAGGCAATACCCTCTTCTTCCTCTTCCTTTCTTTTTAGCCTGTTTTTTTCTTCTATTAAAATTTTCTCACCTTTTAATACTAATATCATCAATATGCTATTGTATTAAATTTCTTTCATGTTTATTATACTGAAAATAATGTTAATTTTGGGCCAAACCCTTGTTATAAAACTATAATGTTTTCAAGGACAATGAAAGTATGTAAGTAAGTACTAGTATAAATTATAGAGAGGATGTAGGTAGGTAATCGACCGTTTAACCGTTCTTGATTCGATTATAACTGAATCAAAAAATATTCCTGACCTCGAAAAAACATGATACTATAGTCAAATTTACACGTCTACGAGAACATAACGATTCATTATAAACAAAGGTAAGGGTAGCTAATAATCCATAATCTTGAATGAAATCTCTCTTCGCATTTCAGTCTCCACATCACGTTCGTTAAATTGTGATTACCCAGATAACATTCCTGTTGATTTTCTCTCATATCTTCGAGATGATACGAGCAGTGAAAGTATGCTAATATAAACATTATTATTCAGAGACCGACCTCGAATTTGAGGTGACTAATGAAACATGGCTTAGAATTTGAGCATACATTTAGTAATGCTGTTTCAAGCGAAACTGTTCGAAAAATGTGGGTACGAGCGGAAATACTGAGTCGTATAAAGATGGAACATTTGGAATTTCATTTCACATAATCATTTTTCGAAATTGTTTGATTGGAGGAGTGGCAGTACGAGAATGTTTTATTGGTACGTCATTTCGGACATCTTGAGATTTTGGGGAAATAACAGACTGATTCTATTGAAAAATATATTCAGATTCTAAAGATATAAGGTCATGATAACAATACTGATATTATTTCTCTTCTTTGTTGGGACCCTCACAATAATCCGCTTTTGGTCGACTGAATAATTATATTGATGTGTTTGAAAGTATGAACAGGGTGTTCATAAAATTATATGGGGAATCACTTGCTACTAGAAGATAAACTCAAGTCTTTTTCTTCCATCGTACAAGATAACCTCTTGTGAGGTATTCATGTTGGATAGGAAAACATTCTCAGCTAAATATTGAATATAAATTTTTTTTCGAAAATTAAATAATCCACGATAAAATTAAGTTATTTTTGTAAAAAATCTTAAAGTGAAAACATGTAATTTCATTCAGATACTCATTAGATTTTCTATTCCAGTCTTAATTTCAATATAAACTATGCAAACAATGAATCTATTGAAACTCAAAAGCTATTTAACATGTTGAACTTTTTTAATCCAACGATGCATGTGAATAAACCCTCCCGAATTTCCAAATTTTCATCTACCATTATAGATTACATTTGCACTAATATTGTAGATGTATCAAGCTTTGTGGTCAATCCTGGACAATCAGATCATAAAGCTGTTATTTGTCCCATACTTAAGAGTTTTAAATATTACCCCATGCTCAAAAAAACGAATACATAGTGAAATAATATATAGTGAAAGAAACTAGGCGCCATTCCGGACTCTCTGTATATTGGAATTCAATTCAGGTAGCTGATGATCCTATAAATGCATTCCATGAACTTGTTACTAAAATATTCCCTCTGGGATTGCTGAAGACAAAAAAATCCAAACCTTGGGTAACGAAAGGAGTACAGAAATCATCAAATAATCTACGATGCCTAAATATTATTAGGAAATTTTAAAGCGAAAATATTTTTATGGTACATTAATAAGTACCGCATGTCTACCAACATAAGATCAAATTTGCTAAAGATAAGTATTATAATGAAATACTCCACACGGCAGACAACATGTTGAATATAGTAAACGGTACAAAATTATTCAGAAATAAATTAGATCCAAATTTATTGAACAAATATTACTGTTCAATAGCAAATAAATCATCTCTGGATATAATTCCGACCATAAATCCCCTTGACAATGTACAGAACGTAGTTTATCCCTTACACTGTACGAGACAAACTATTATAAACTAAAGTTAGTAATAAAAGGAATATAGAACAAAAATTCCTGGAATGAAGACAATTCGATCACAATAATCAGATGAAGCTCTAAACACCCTAGTACTGGCTATAAATAATTCTTGTGCGACAGGTGTCTTCCCTTCAAGGTGGAAGTCTGCAGTATACTACCCCTGCATAATGGAGGTGAGACTGATGATCCTGGTAACTATAGGCCGATCAATCTGCTGTCCACACTTTCAAAAATCATAAAAAAGTTTGTTAAACTTAGAATGGTAGTCTTGTCAGAGAGACATAATATAGTAACTCAAGAACAGTTCGGTTTAAAAATTAAAAAACCCCAATGACGCCATTCTCAATATCCTAGAGAAAGCCTATATGAGCCTACATGAAAAGGAGACAGCTGCAGCAGTGTTTCTTGACCCTCCAAAGCTTTCGACTGCGTAACCCATGAAATTCTGTTACAGGGGCTCTTCCACTAAGGTTTTCGGGGTACAGTTTTAGATTGGTTCAGATCATATCTTACTGACAGGAACCAGAAAAAATCATTGGGTAAAAATACTTCTGAGAAGGCAAGGATTGTAAGCGGAGATCCTCAGGGGTCTGTTCTGGGTCCAATTTTGTTTTTTGGCTCGATATTTCTGGACACCTAACACTGTTCGCAGACGATACCACAATTTTGTGGCACAATGAATATCTATTTGCCTTGGTTCAGTCCATTTTGCAGATATTGGAAAAATTAAAATTTGGTGTGATGCAAATGAGCTAACTATAAATATCTCTAAAACAAATTTAGTCACATTCATATGAAATATTGAACAAATTATTCTGGGGGGTCAGCTGATTGAAAGCAAACCCGCTACAAAGTTTCTTGGTGTAAATATTGATAACACTTTGAAGTTTGACCGCCATATAACAGTCTGAAGAAAAAGTTATCCACTTGGACAGTCGGCTTCATTAAAGGCCTGCTACTCACTTTTTGAAACTTCGACATGGAATTCCGTTTTGGGGCTCTGACAGCCGGGCTCTACTACAAAGTGTATTCGTTCTTCAAAAGCGATCTCTGAGATTCATATTCAAAATAACAATGGAGAATTATATAGACCAGTTTTTTCTGCCAACAAGATTTTGAAGATTTATGAAATTTTCATTTTCGAAACGGTATGTTTGCTTCATAAACATATCATAAACGTCAACACTCAACAGGGAAATATATACTTTTAATGAAAAAACTTGCCCTTTCGCTTTCCGCTCTATCTCTAACGAATCAATCACTGAGTTATAGAAATAATAGTTATTTGTGCAACCAGTTGGGGAAAGTACTATTCCTCGTAATGAGCGAATTTCTGCGAAATGAACGAAGCAAGTTCCGCAAAAGAAAGCGAGTTACGAAAAATAGGGTTTTTCAACGTGTTTCACACAATATTTTTTCTAATTGTGATATGTGATCCTTTTTGATTCAAGAAAAAAATATATATTTGAAAAACTAAAGAACACGCTCTTAACGCACCAAAAATTAAAAAATAATTTCAATATTCAACAACTATGCCGAAAAGCATGGGATGCTTTTTGATTACGTATTTTTGAAAGACATAATACTTTAAGAGTAAGATCCCAGAGCCGGCAACCCTACCTCATTTTAGCAAAGCTGAAATTTCAAGTAAGAATAGAGTGATATGTAGTTGAGAACGCATGCGTACTTCTTAGCTTGAAATTGAGAAATTATTTAGGTTTGGGAAGAATATTCAAATAAAAAACAACAAATCATTTCTCAATTTCGATGGGAAAAATTTAAAAAAATATCGTCAGGCGTAGGGCTTCGAACCCTCGCCAGTTTTTTATATCAGAGCTCAAATCTTGCGCCTTAGACCACTTGGCCAACTGGACTATATTAATTGTCAAACGCATAACGATAATTCAACGTAAGTGAGAAAGTTTTTTATGTACTTTTATACCTGCTGCCCGTAAAAGGGCCTCTCTTTCAAGCTAGCAAGAATGTATACGTTCTCAACTACATATAACACTACTTATACTCATAATTTCAGCTCTGCTAAAATGACGTAGATTTACCGGCTCTGGGATCTTGGACTATTTTAATTGATTTCGACAAAGCACCCCATGCTTCTTGGCAGAGTCATTGAATAATGAAATTATTTTTTACTATTCAGTGCGTTAAAAGCGTGTTCTCACCATTGGAGAGACTTCCGTGGAAGAAACGGAAATTAATGCTAGGTACATAGAAAACTACGTTGCTGGGGTCAATATCACCAATTGTTCAAATTATGTTATTAATATTTATAATTAGTTTTTACCATACATATTATGTATTGAATAGCCTCAAAATTATAACAAATTTTATTCCTGTATTTTTTGCAACTGGTGGTGAAATTTACTTCTCATCACCAGTTGCGAAAAAATTCACTTTTCGCAACTGGCGATGAAAAGTAAAACAACGAGTTTTGAAAAGTGTCATTTTAAATGTCAAAATTAGAAAAACAAATTGACCGAACCTAATAACAGTTATCAATGATCTGTAACAATTCAGGAAATTAGTTAAGCAGCTCTTGATGGAAAAATGCTTATATAGTTCAAATGAATACTTTACATATCAATTCTAGTCCTTCTATGATACAATAAACTATTAAGTTTTAAAATGGCACTGAGTCGAGTAAAGTCTTTGGAAGGATTATGTATTGAGGAGTTAGATTGCAACAAACTAAATAGAATGGAAAATAATAAATAACTCAATAAAAAACCAAAAAATTTAAGTTAAACGGTTTTATTGTGAAGAAACATAATAATGATGCAGATAATAATGTACTGAAAGCCAAGAAATAATTATGGTAGGTACCAGGTACCAGTCATCACACCACTCTCCTCGTCAATATATGGTATTGATCAGACTAAAATAAAATCGCGGGGCGCGTCGAATCATATCATTATATGCTTTGGATGCATTTTCTCAATAGACAACTTATGCAAAATGTGTGTAAAAGTAAATCCATCACTATCATCGTGCGACATCACAGAACGATCATTCAGCTATTTACTCAGGTTACGCTACGCCCCACGATTTTATTTAAGTCTGATAAATGCTCTATATTGATGAGGAGACTGATGTGATGACTGGTACCTATCTAATTATTTTTTAGCTTGTAGTACATTATCTGTATCATTATTATGTATCTTTACCATAAAACCGTTCAACTTAAAACATTTTTTTTACTTATTTTATTTTTTAGGTTTCAGTACATTATCTGCATCATTATTATCTCTACAATAAAACCGTTCAATCAAAAGAATCACTCAATTCAACAACAATGAAGCTCATCTTTCTATCTATCTATCTAATTGAGAACTCATATAGACAAATGAGGCAAACAATGTTATGCCAAGAACAGTACTCACCTTGATGCAAGTGTGGCATAATCAAGACATTCTTCTTCAACCTATTTTTTCAAACAGATCAAAGTATCATATCCCATGATAGGTATTTCTCAATGGCAGGGCCTTTTCATCAGAAACAGGTTTTCTCAATTCCCTCGATTTCAGTTGAGGAATGATTAGCTGAATTCAAGGTCCTCCCAGATGTTTTCAAATTTTCGAGTTATTAACTCGTAGGTATGGGTTGTACAACCACTGTCTAAACACCAAACTTTGTCCTCGTCAAAATTTGTCATCAAACCTGTTTCTGGTATTGTAGTTGGTTCTACCCTATATGCTTCTTCAGCCTGACTTGCAGTTTGAAGCTTTTTCTATTTATGTTGGGACAGTCGATCGCTTTGTGTCCTATTTTATGACATTCATGACACATAAACTTCAAATAAACCTGTGCTGAAGTTTTCTCAGGATCATTATTGAAATTTTTCTCTTTATCTGGGATATTTTTGTACATATAGTTCCCATAATGACTTTCATATTTTTGGCTTATGAAGCACCTTGTACAAAAAAAAATTGTTTATTCCTTCTTGCTTCAGACTCCTTGTAATATTGATGCAGGAGTGGCATATTCAATACATTTTTTCAAACAAGTTAATCTATCATATTCCGTGACAGATTATAAATGTCAAAAGGAACACTGATTTCAAAGTGTCACTTCAAAATAAATGTTTCTAATGGTTTTCAATCATTGCAAAGTGACTTCTAGAAAATGTGTTTCCCAATTCTTCCTGATGATTGTGGAATCTTGAACTAGATTTTCGTCGACAAAAATGTATTACAAAAATGTATTGAAGATAAATATTTCCTACAAGTGATTTCTGGTAAGTACCCTATTTTAGAAAACATTCTTCTTCGAATGAAATAGAAAATCGAATAAACATTGATTTTCACTTTCAGTTTTTTTTTTTTTGGTCCTTTCTCAATCTCTATCAGATGTAGTTCGACGTTCAGCGTGGCTACAGCCAAAGAAGAAGCTGTTAATATTATAGAAGAATCCAATTTGGTATTTTTCAATTTTCAGAACAATCTTTCTATTTAATATTGAATTGAGAATTTTCTCATTTTCAATATGATATTCCTTTGAGCTATAGAATAAAATGAGGACCCTGTTTTTCCAATACATCGATTCAAGCTTGCGAATCCGTTGAATTCGGTTACGCCTATTAATAGATAAATAATTGTTAGCCTCATCTCTGGACAAAATTTCAATCGAATACCGTTTGCCTTTTTTGGCGCTCATTCAGCCGTGAATGGATTCAAATAAATGAAGTATTCTTCATAATAGGCTGATAAAATAAAAATGTTCAATATAGAAAGCCTTGACTCCATATTCAGAAGGATGATACTCCTTGCAACAACTCTTTTGATTACAATTATGAACATCTGAAAATATGAGGGAAATTTTAGTTGCCTTATTTTCCCATTTTTATCTGACGAAGAAAAAAAACTTGAGGTGTCAAGGGACACCCGGATGGAACGAAGTTCCTTTCGATTAATTAGTGAAGGAATTGTAATAATTTATTTTTTTAAGTTATAATAATATTTTATATATATATATATATACACTGTTTGTCTATTCTTTCGTACACGTCATAGATGCGCGGGACTTTGTAAAAAGTGTGTGTGTATATATATATATATATATATATATATATAGTGTTGAAGAAGGGTAGTCTCGTGACTGTACTAGTTGAAAATAACTATGAATTTGAAATAAACATAGTAGAAAGGATATTCCTTGAGGTTGCAGTCAAATTTAATGGCCAGTGAAAAAAGAAAAACTCTTTCTTATTTTGTCAAGCTTTTGAAAATTAATATAAATTCTAATCATTTTAGTAATTTCAACAACCCTCCCATTTTGGCAGTAGAGAATAACTACCACAAAAGGAATTTCCTTGAAATGGTTTGCATAAGAAATGAACCGAATAGCATGAATAAACGATCTGATATTTCCAACCTGAGTGTCATTTACAATTACTTGTTGAAACTTGATTCTAACTGAAGTTTTGAAAGATAAAAAACTGCTTAGTATTTCTTGATTTTTTTTATCATTCATCAATTTTTGTCATAAAGATTGGTACTATTCCTTTTGTTTTGTGAACAAAACACATGTTTCTCCCATGACATTTTGACTTTGACATATGACACTTGACACTTCATGTCATGCATTACCTGTCATCCACCATTTTCCTTTTTCAGTCATGCTTTAACCATGTGGTAATTTTGTACTTGTCAAATTTTAAATTGTTTAAATTAAGTTTCTTAAACAATATGTGCGTTTGCAATTGTTTGATTTTTATATATATTACTAGTAGTGTTTCATAGTGATATGATTTTGTAAATTTCCTCAATCATAAAATTTTTAACCTTTGTTTAAAATTTTAATTGTTTTCCTTTTTTTACAGCTGTCTTGATAATGAAAATAAACATTTTCGAAAGCTTGACAAAATGAGAAAGAGTTGTTCTTTTTTCACTGGCCATTAAATTTGACTGCAACCTCAAGGAATATCCTTTCTACTAAGTTTATTTCAAATTTATAGTTATTTTATATATATATATATATATATATATATATATATATATATATATCTCGACTTCGTAAACACAACAGCGTATAGGTTAGAACACGCACGGCTTGATAAATACATACGCATTGATATTGTAATATTAAAATATAATTTGCTTTTGAATTTATTGAAGTTATGACGCGTACACTTGCTAAACACACGATAATGAAGAGATTATAACGCGTATGACTTGGTTAGCACAATAGTAAAGAGAGGTTATAATGCGTACTTGCTAAAAATACATAAGCATTTATTATTGTCTGTATAAAATCTCTAGTTACCTAACTCCATCAGCAATATCCGGAACTTGTGCAGAAACACTGTCAGGATTCATTATTGTTATTATTTTTTTTATCAATTATGTACAAAAAACCTGTATACACTCAACAAAAATAATCGTCGCGACACCACACTGTTCAATGTGAAATAGAAAGACGAAACGAAAATAACTGGCTTGCTTTCTATGAGAAAGAGAGAGAGAGAGAGACATAGAGAGACATACAGAGAAACACGCGCACGCCGCACGGCTTACAACCATAGCGGAAGTCTCGTTACAACTTTTGGTCTTAATTTATCCCGTCTAGCCCCCGTTCGCAACGCGCGATAAGGAACTACGTTTCAAAAGAGGTGGTTTTCTAGTCGACGCGTATTTTTTTATGTATGACCACGCATAACTTTCTACAGAGTTCTCCGAATTTGATCTTCCTCTCTTAAGTAGATAGAGTATACCTCAAAGTTGCTCCCATTTGAATTTGAAAAAAAATCCACTCCTAAGGATAGGAAAATGGGGGATGATTGTTAATTTTTACTTCTCAACCGATTCTACCACGCATAAATTTGTCATGGGTTATCCGATTTAGATGTTTTTTTATTGTATAGGGTTTGCTTCGAAGTTGGTCCTATTCGAATTTGAATAAAATACCTCCCTGAGGGAAAGTGAAATACGGGTGGATTTATTTATTTTACAGCTGTGAACTGATTATGTTGGAACTTGGCACACATATGTAGTTCTGGTGACATTACAATATAATGGGGGTCCGGAGTTGCTCTGAAGATAGAGATGGAAGACAGTCGAGTGATCTCCCCAAGACTCTGGTGGAACCCCTGCTAGTCATTCAAAAGAGGATTCTCAAAATAATATCATTCAAACCCTTTGACAAACTCTTTGATGATCTGAAAATACTAGATATCACACAAATATATGTGAAGTCAGTGCTGATGTTCATCTTCTCAAATAAATGTTACCTAGATGAACCTGCACATTCATATAACACGCGAAGTATGAGAATAAAGAATGCATATCTGCCGAGAACCAACAAAGCGTTAGGGCAACGATTATTAAAACTATATGTAACCTTCCGGAAAATATAAGATGCATCAAATCAAAACTGTTTTATAAAAAAACTTTGAAAAAATGGATCTTGCAACGTGGAAGGGAATACTTTCGTTCAATTATTTATTAAATGAATGAAATAAAATGAATTCAAATCATACTATTCATTATATTGTACATCTTATTGATTATGTATATCACGTAGACTTAGTTGTATTCTCTATCCTATATCTTATATAGTTATAGAAACATACTTATGAGTTAGGAAAAAAATCAGCAATTTGAATATTGCACATAAATTCATAAAAGCAAATAAACATGAACCTATCCATAGACAGTCTTCCCAGGATTACATGGCGTTTCTGTTTATTTACTTGGTATTTATACATATTTTGTCCTGAAAACTTTTTTGTTCGTTACCTAGTAAATAAACATATTTTATTATTTATTATTATTACTAACGATTCACAGCAGCTACCCCGTGTTTGGGGTAATATTTACATAAATAATTAAATGTCCTAAGTAGCTGACTCACCGATTGACTGATAAACGATCAACGCCCAGACCAAACCGCTGGACCTGAGAGCAAAAATTTTGACAGCATATTTGTTTGATATTCCATTCCTAAAGGGGTGAAAAGTTGCGTGAGAAGGGGGCGAAAATGAAAATACAGTTAGTTTTGCAATTAGAGTGATGGGAATAAGTGTTTGGGCTCCTTCTCACAAATGAATATGAATGTTTCAGAGTTTTCGAAAATTCAATCCTAAAGGGGTAAAATAGGGGTTGAATGTCTGTATAGTAAGTTTTGAAGTTAGGTTCATGGGTTCTCGGTTACAAATGAAAAATACGTGTTTCGGTGTTTTTGGATATACAACCCCTAAAGGGGGAAAATGGGTGTTGATATGGGATTGGAAGTTTGTATAGGAATTCCGTTAGTTCTCAAGTTGAGGTCATGGAAATATTGTGAAGTATTTGTTACAAATAGAAGAAATAGGTATGCGCCGCCGCCGCGCACCCCTCTGCCACAATTTCATAATTAAGGTAATTAATTAGCATTTTTGTTTGTTTGGCGCTGACTCAAAATTAGTTACTTACATTAGTTTATGAGCTAAGTTATTAAGATTAAAAAGGTACAGTTTATTCTTTGCTTTTCAGTTTCTTTTTTTGTCGGTTAAATTTTTTGTTAAAAAGTTTTTATTGTTGCTAACCTATTATTTTGTTATGTTGAGGAAAGTGTGTGAAATTGAAAAAAATGATTCAATTTGGGATTCAGTAACAGGACCTCCCGCATGCCAGTCCGAATTCTTCAACTGCAGGCTGTTTGGAGTATTATTATTGTGAGAATTAAATAATAACACAAAGTCTTCTTTACAAAGGATTCAATACAAATTAAAACACAATGGTAGACCACAAGCGCAAAACAACTACTTTCCTGGCAAATACCACGCAGAACGTTGTATGATATTCACCTGAAAATCTATGCAAACTTCCATAGGAAATAAAATTGATTGCAAATGTTTTTCCCGATATTCTCGATTATGTTTGAATTTATGTAGGGTCCGCCTAACAATCCGGATATCGGTTTCGGGCTTTTGGCACTCATCAGTACGGATTCGTCACCGGAGAGCTCTGGCCGAAGTGAGACCCAACATAAACAAAATCACGAGCAAGCTCACATCATCTTTAGGTACGCCGGAAGAACTTTTAACCGGCGGTACCGAGTGACAGAAAGAAACACTCCATACATTTATTATTATCATTGTGTTGTTTATCTTGGGTCATCTTTATTTTTGAAATATATCCAGGTTTCGATATATCAACCCGTACTCTTGTGGTTTATTGTCACGTCACGATATACTTTCAATGAGCAAATTTTTGGGAATGTGATAGTGATAGCTATAATATGTGTTTATGTGATTTTCGTTATATATTTGGTCGTCGTTTACCATTTTCCCCACCCTGTGGGAGAAATATTACGTTCCCGTTAGCTTGGTAGTCGGTGAGTCACGCGGTCGGGGTTAAATCCTTCAGTCAGTATTTTACTAAAAAGTAGTCAATTTGGGCGCCACTCAAGCCAATAATACAAATACTACTGTGTTCAAAACCTTGTCTGACTCGAGGAAACGAGGATAGTAAATTTAGCTGAAATTATTAAATATTTGCAAATATGAAACATCAATTTTCAACACATTTGCATACAACAATTACCAATTTTGAGACTCCTTTGAAGTGAAACAATACCTTACTTGAACCAAATATATTGAAACTCAAATATGTACAAATGATATACAAACATACACGGTGAAAATGGACTGTGCAGATTCATGACTCTGTATAATGCACAAATTGAAAACAAATGGTTCATCAAGTAGATACCTGTGGCTAACTGAGATATTTGACTAGTAGTTGGTACAGTACTGAACGTTTCAGTACTGTACGTGCGCCTTACATAAAATGTGTAATATGCAAAAAAATGCAGGTAAATCATATTATGAAGAAATATAAAAATAAATGGTCAACAGGCCTGAATCTATGGTGCGATAGTACCACTCCCCCGATGTGTTCTACGCTGTTCAGTTCGATCAGCACTAGGACTGCTGTGTACTGATGATTTTTTTCGGAGGTAAGACATCCAAGCATGGCAAACTACGGATTCATCACAAGGTCACCGAAAACGAGAATCCTTGAAAATCGCATAAATGATTCTTTCAATAAAATCAAACAGCAAATCTCCAGTGATCTACTATGCTCCCAAAACCATGAAGCAGAACTTGAAAAAACCCCCAAATTTCGAATCACGAGGCTGTGACCCAGTCCATAAAAAACGAAAATGGACTCTATCCAAAAACCCTATTCAAACAAAGAAAGAAAGAAAGTTAAATCTCTTTCAAATGAATAAATTTTCTCAAACTTACTCCACACGGAGGGACGATCACAACCATGGAAATATCAAAAACATCCTCGATGTATTTCCAAGGCAAAACCCAAGATTATCAAACTCTTGACAATCGGCATCTCCTTCCGAAACGAACCCACCCACCTTTTGACATTTCTGCAATCGGCGATCTTCTACATGGTCGCCATCTATGGACGAGTTTGAACCAACGCAATGGGGAAATCTCTTGGTTAAAAGGAAATACAACGTTTCAGTAGTTGAAACCACTTTAAAAGCAAATTAAATACTATATAGATGTGTCAGTAGACAAACACTTGTAGAAAGATAGTTCCATATGGCGTTCAAACAAAACAAATGGACTGAAAATGTATCACCTCACATCCAGTGACTGTACTTAGTGAATGAATGAGAAATCTCACTATCATTTCATATGGGAATCCTGGGGGAGTGTACACATCCAACAAGAAGAACGTTTAACTTTAAAATCAAATATTATCTTGGCCGGTGGACATTTGGATTGGTGGCGATAGCAGAAACGCGCTAACCCTAGTCTAGGTAAATCCAAACGCTACAGTCTCTATGTTTGCAATCTCGTGAAGCTCGTCCAGACGGGTGAACCTATCACTGTTTGTGACTCCACTTTATTCTGCAGTCTATCCAATGTCAGTAGCTGAGTTTTGAGTAGATTGCAGAATTCTAGAGTATATTATCGCTGGTTCATTTGTACATCAAATCGTCATTTTCCGTAGAAAACTAAAGCTTTATGCAATGAGGGGATATGTCCGCTTGTTTGCGGCTGATTCCCAGTCTAGTGCCAATGTTATATGTTTGTGCATGTTCATATGCTTATCGAAATAAACTCCCAGGTAGCTCACAGAGTCTCTTACGTCATCCTGATTATTCCTCACCTTTAACTTCACGAAGATCTTCACATTGGTGGTCTGTTGAGGGCTTACTCTCATTTTTCTCTGGATAGGTTATGAACAACCGATCCAGATGAATCTGAAGCTGTTTCACTGCCACTCCACTCACAAACGAAGGGGCATATATAGCGTTTATCATCCGCATATACCGGGTGGTCTACTTACGACTATCCACCCTCAATAACTCCCAGAGAAATTATTTTTAAAAAAATCGCCGAGACACGTCAATTTTTGTTTGGAGGGGGACACTATTCGACGAGAAGAGGATGTGTTATACTCCAACCCCCTACTCCCCAGAGCAACCCCCTCTATAATTTTAATAAGGAATGAGGGTCGTGTCATACATCATTGTGAAGATAATTCAATTCTGATACTAGCGGTGCAGAATTTTCTGAAGTTGAATGAGGCGTTCTCGAGATATTCGTGTTCAAATGTTCAAAATGATCTCCAGACAGTAGTACAGTTCAGTCGTCATTATCCAAAAATTGTCTCATTTTATTTGCTCACCAAGTACACGTTTCAGTTTTTTGTTGTCAACATGATTGTCAAAGAAGAAATACTAATCTCTGAGAACCATTTTTTTGTGAAATGGTGACAGTGTGGAATCGAAAAGTGTATTTCAACAATTCTACTTGTATCGCGATGGTTTACACAGAAGACGAGAAAGTTGAAATGCTTTTCGCTGCTCAAACTGAGTGTGCACGAGCAATAGCTCGGATCTTCAATGAGAGACACGGAAACAGAAACGTAACTCACAAGTGAATATTAGGAAAAAGGGTTATAGAAAAGGGTTTCGGTATTTCTTTATCATTCTAGATATATATTGGATCTTGTGGTGAAATTCCGTGAGACTGGATATGTCGCCAATAAAAAAGAATAGGATAGCGTCTGTTACAAACAAGATCAATCAAATTGAGGTTTCAGGACAAGTTGCAGTTGACCCAACTTTGTCTACACGACAACTCAGTAGCATTACAGGCATATCGAGAACTTCCATAATGGGGGTGCTAAAACTGCACAAATTTCATTCGTATAAGTTGCATCTTCACCATGAACTGAATGAGGATGACTACGAGAGACGATCTAAATTCTCCGAAAATGTAACAAAAATGATACAGAGGAACCACGGATTTATTAAGCATATTTGCTTCAGTGATGAGTGTTCATTTTTTTCGAACGGGTTAGTGAACAGACACAACGCTATTGGAGTTAGAACAACTCCCACCCACTTAGAGAAGAGCACACACAATGGTGTCAAAAGTTGAATGTGTGGGCAGAGATTCTGGGTAATGAAATCATTGGCCCAATATTCATCCAAGGTGATTTAAATGGTGCGGTTTATTTGGATATGCTGCAGAATCTGATTGAACCCGTTTTTTTGGATGCTGTTAACACGGACCTTGATGATGATGGTAATCCAAATCTATTGGTAGATAACATTTATTTCCAGCAAGATGGGGCACCACCTCATTTCCTATCACAGGTGAGAAAATGGCTATCCCAAACGTTTCCAAACAAATGGAGAGGTCGTCGAGGTCCAATAGAATGGCCAGCACGACCTGAACTATTTGGAAAAAAGAATTATAACTGAATGCCAGGCAATTACCAGAGAAACGGTTTCAAAGGTGCAGGAGGCATTCGAAAAGAGACTCTACTGCTGTCTGGGAGTTAATGCAGTCATGTTGAACATTTTTTGTGAATGATTGTTTGATAATCTATTTCGTATTTATTTACTCACAATTCACCAATGTACCATTTGAACTCGAATATCCCGAGAACGCCTTTTTCAAATTCGGAAAATTTTGTACTGCTAGTATGAAAATTGAATTACTTCCACAATGATGTATGACACGACCCTCATTCCCTATTAAAATTATAGAGAGCTTTGCTCTGGGGAGTAGGGGGTTGAAGTATAACATATCTTCTTTTCGTCAGATGGTGTCCTCCTCCAAACAAAAATCGACGTGTCTCAGCGATTTCTTGTGAAATAATTTCTTTGGTTATTGAGGGTGGATAGTCGTAGGTGGACCACCCGGTATGGCCGTATGCGTGCAAGCGGAGGTAGGAAAGTTGTACGTATATGAAGAATATCAGATAGGCGATGAGGAGGACCCCTGAGGGACACCAGCCCCAACTGTATGTTCTGCCAAGCTCGCGTTGTTACCTCTCACCCTTGAAGTTCTTTTTAAGTAAGAGTCAAGAATTTTAACGAGACAAAGTTGTCGGTGGGCGGGGTTGCTTGCATTTGGCCGCTGTCTCAATACTCAACTCGCTGCTTGTAACCCACTACGTATACGTGGGTTCGAGCCGTGGAATGACAGAAAAATGTAGCCATCGGGTGTTTTTTTTCAAGCCTGGATAGGAAATAGCAGGATCTGCGGGGAAGAGGTGACTGGATGTCTGGAGTGAGCACCGATGGGCCGGAGGACTGGAACCTTCCACGGAAACCTGCCTGGAACAGATCGCGTTTTTAGATAGTACCACTAGACATACGTGGGCGTGTTTTAACCGACCGGCCGAGTTGACGAGAACAGCAAAAAAAATATCTCCAAGTTCAAGGTGGAACAGCATAAGCCTAGAACTGCATGACTATTGGGTGGACTAGTTACGATTATGCGAATTCCGGAGTATCCGGCGCCCCCTGATCCATTAGCCTTCCTGCGGCATGCGAGGCTTTGCCGCGAGTGACTGATTCCCCCAGCTTCTGGTGGGACCTATCATGGTTGAAAACACGTTAAACAGGGCGTGAAAAACTCCCCAAAAACCATGGGAGCATGTGGAATTGAAGGTCGTTGGAGAAGCAGCATTGCCTCAAAACGATACCTTCGTGAGCCAGAAGTCTCTTCAAACAAACCTTCAACATTCGAAAACAGTCACAAGTGTGCTTTAGTGAAGAAAACCTTAGTATAGGGTTGCTCCATTAGCCCTGGATTAATAGAGGACGAATACAATACAATAAAATAATGTAAGTTACTTTTTTGCAACACTCATGGAAAACCACGAGCAGCGATATTGCTTGCACCATACATCAAATCTACTCCTGTTCCAAAGCTCATCACTGAAGATTTGGCAACCACCATTGTAGGAATGCTAACTGAAACAGGCAAGAGGCAGATTGTTATTGCCTCGGCTCACTTACCAGGAGACTCACCGACACATCAACCACCAGAAGCGTCATCAGATGGTGTCAAACACGGAATAGGCATTTCATTCTGTGCTGCGATATGAACGCGTACCATCTTACATGAGAAAGAACAGTCATAAACGCACGGGGTGAGTACATTTTAGAATATTCTTCTCATAGTGTTTTGTGACCTCACTGGTTATTATAGCTTGGAGTTTGGTTGGGAAAAGGTCAATTAACTGAAACCACTATGGATCTGTTGCCGACGTTTCAACTTTTATGAAGTCATCCTAAGGACACTACAATTGGGATTGTGAATATTACAAGGGTGAATAGTAGAGTAGCTCAATACATGATAAATTACATGATAAAAACCTCAATAGAGGTATAAACAACTTAATCTGTAAGTTATGAAAATATTTATATATAAAATCGACATGAATAAAAATTATTGTAAAGTTGTAAAACAAATCATGTAGAAAAACAACAGGATACTTACAAGAAAAATAGGTTCCTTGTCGTAATAAAATGTATATTAAAAAGGACATTTACATGTACTTGGATTCCTCTTGTTATAATATAAATGGAAAATTGTTAACATATGTCGAAATCCACGGAGAGTTTGCTTCTGAATGAAGGCATCCAGTGAAGATTGGAAAAGTTTTTGTTTTTTCCTCTTGATTTCTTTCGTTATTTATTGATAAGGTACGTGTAGGAACCATAGGCGTGCATGGTGTGTGATTATTGTGGTGTTTTCAATTCACTCATTAGGTATGAATAGGAGTTGGGAAGAAATTGAGTATTTGTTTTATTATTAGCATTGTTTCTGTATTTTTTTATTTTCATCATTTCTTTAGTTTTTTTGCTTTACAACAATTTCTGTATTCACAAAATTGAATTTGTGGAGATTTGTTTCCGAGTGTTCGGCAAGATCTGTTTTATTTGTTGTTCTTATGAGGTTTTTAGGACTTATGCTCCGTTCATTTTCAGATATTCCAGTTTTGAGATATCGTCCTGTCTGCCCAATATATACGATGTCACATTCTGCACAAGGAATTTTGTAAATTATGCCACTTTAGAGTTCTTTTGGTGTTTTAGATTTCAACTTGGTGGAATATTTTTTAACACTGTTTTCATTTTTGAATGCAATATTGAAAGGCACATCAGAAAATACTTTCTTTATCTTCTCTAAAAGACCCGAAATGTATGGGATTTTGTGAAAGAAATTATTTCTATATGGTAGTTTAATATTACTGGTTTGCTCTCTGAAAAGGAGTTTGTTTATTAATTTTGCTGGATAATTGTTTTTCAATATGTATATTTTAATTACTTCGAGATTTTTTTGATGAAGAGATGGATATGATAGTTGCAGAGCTCTATATTTGAGATTCAAAATAATATTGGTCTTTTGAGTGAAGGAGTGTTAAGAATTGAAGTTCAAAAATCTCTCGGAGAAGGTCGGTTTGTGATACCAATCTGTGATGATTTTGTTCTCATCTGTTCTTATGATTGAGATGTCTAAAATTGGTAATTTGTTATTTTGTTCTCTCTCGACTGTGAATTGAAGGCGTGGGTGGTGGCTATTGAAAACATGCTGAACGGTATCTACTCCGTATCTACGCAGGTAATGATGTCATATATTTGTCTGCGACTAATAAAGACATTGTCAATGAAGGTAACAAATCCACCTTTATAAATGCGATCAGAAAAGAGGTTTCCTACCTAACCCTTGCTGATCCATTTATAACAAACTACATTCACAACTGGCACGTATCTGATGACTCCTCCAATAATCGAGACATGAAATTCCACTCGTAGTAATCGGAAACACGCTTCAAGGGATATAGGATACTCAAACTGACCAATTGAGATGCTTATAAAGAGCAGTTCGAGAGGTAGTTGAAGGACTAACATGTATCCTTCGATTCAGCCGAGGAACTAGATACAGATCCAAGCAGCATCAAAATGATATGACGAAAGCATATTGAATCAGCTGCCCAGAAAAACGAAAGGCAGTCAATAGAGATGTGCCTTGGTGAAATAAAGGGTGAGCCAAATTTAGGAAAAAATTTAGGAAACTCTTCAACGGAGCTGAAAGTCCGGGACATTGGGCTGACTACAAAGCGGCTCTTTTTGAGTACAACACGGAGCTCAGAAAATCAGAAAAAAGAACATGGGAACATGTATGAGGGGATTTCGGAGTCTCAGCCGAACGCTTCTAGAAAGTTATATCCAACGGCACCGATGTGATCAAAAAGCCGAACGGTAGATATGCAGAGAACCAAAAGAAAAGCACAAGTGTTCTCATCCATACACACTTTTCTGGGTCCAAGGTTGTTGAAGATGAACTGAGAGGTGTTCAGCTGGAAGAGATTGTCACCCACCCCAACAGACCCAGCAAGAGCCTAGCGGGGAAATTCTTCATCACGCAAAAGATCAAATGGGTCATTGGGAGTATCAAAACCTTTCAACTCGACCGGAAAGGACGAAATATTCTTGCCTCATAATGACCTTCTTGAAAAGCTGTTTGAAACCAGTTTGATTTTCGGTGACATACCGAAAGCCTGGAAAAAGGATGCAGTGTTGTTCATACCAAAGACTGGAAGACGTCCAGCAGACAAACCAAAGACTTAACACCCCAACAGTTTCACATCCTTTCTCTTGAAAACAATGGAAAAAATTATAGACTGTTTTATAAGAAGTTGAATCCTTTGGGATAGACTGCTTCACAAAAAACAGTTCGCATATCAAGCAGGTAAATCGATAAATGATGCTCTACAATGCTTTGTTCAGAGCACTGAAAAGACAAACTTGGTCAATGAAATGGTTCTATGTGCATTCATAGATATAGAGTGTGCTTTCGATTATACCTCTCATGACTCCATTATCAGATCGCTAGAGGTGTAACGATATATCTGTTACATTTCTTATTGATATGCTCTATGCTCGAGATTTATTCACTTCCCTATTGAAAATCTGTTACATTACCTATTGAAAATCTTAGCGACATCTATCCGTCGGTAATGGAACAATCATAACGGCTAAAAGAAGAAGAGCTGTCGCAAATGATCTGACAGTACGATGATATTTAAGACGATGCATGTGACATTCTCGCCCCTTTTCTGATCTTTTGGCAATTGAGATGTATTTTTTTCTGGAGCTCGTCGGCCATTGAAGAGTAGAAGTGATTTATTAAATCGGAGCATTTTCCTTCCTCCGGGAATATGATTTCAAATCAGTGAATAGTGTATGATGTTAAGGAAGGTATGTATTGAGAAATATGTTTGGACCGTAGATATTTGAAACATGTCACATTCAAATAATTTTCAAGAGAACGTTAGATAATTTTTCACAAGGAAAGTATCTGAAGTCATCTACGCATTTTGGTTCAGAAAACAGTAATTAGATTTATTTAGGTCAATCTGACTGAAAATAGCAGTGTCGTTCACTATATATTTTTGAAGAATTCTGTCAGGATTATAAATCCCACATGTATATATTTTTTATGAGTTTTTATATATCTTTGGTATGGTTCCACATTTGGTAACAATAATCACCGAGCTGTGATTTTGATGTGGTTGAAGTGATCTAATATGTATATTCCATGTATAAATTTGGTACTCGGAATTTGGAATTTTCTTTGAATTTTCAGAAACCTTTCTGAAGAAGTATTTGACGGCTGGTCAAACATTTATTCTCATATACGTTTCTTGAATATCGCTGAAATTGAAGTCATTTTCGTAAATCAAAGTCAACAAACTTGATTGTCTCAAATTCTGATTTTTAATTGTTGATAACGAAATATCTTGGCTGCTCAAGATCAGAGAAAAAATCATCTCCATATATAAAGCAAAGATCAATTTTTGTCAATTCATAAGAATTATTAAAAATAGTTCTTCAATTTCAGTATTGGACATTATTCATTTGTATACTCAATTAATTTTAAGTGATAATCTCTTGATGAGATTACACTCAACTGTAACAACAATTAGTTGGGGAGTGCATTGAAAAGATTCCAAGTTTCAAGAAATAGAATTTTTGTATATCAAACTCTGACACAAACAATATTGTTTTCATGTTGAATCGCTGAGAACACACTTAATGGACCAGAAGCTGATGCTTGTGTTCACCTGATCGGTCGCCCAGCAGCAATAAGTACCCCCTGATTGCGAGCCAATCCACTTCGTGGAGTTTAGCTAAGTGCTAGACAAGGAAAATACAATCAAGATACATCGTCATCGAAAAAACCGACGGTTCAGCAAACAAAACAATATTAGTTTTCTACATTGGAATTAAAAATAAATTTTGAATTCAAATGTTCTGAAATTGGAAAAGATGTGAATTTTGTAAATAGATTGTTAAACGTTGGTATTTGTTTTATTGTTGTAGTTATTTACAGAAGGAAGTAATTTTAAAATTTTTAAAAAAATTTCCACTACTGAAATTGAGGAACTATTTTTAATAATTCTTATGAATTAACAAAAATTGATCTTTGCTTTATATATGGAAGAGATGTGAATTTTGTAAATAGATTGTTATAAGTTGGTATTTGTTTTATTGTTTTAGTTATTTACAGAAGGAAAGTTAATTGATGTGCAATCATTATTGAATAGAGGTTTTGGATTTTTGTCCTAGTTTAAATGAAAATTCTGGCATCCATTCAAATTTACAATTTCAAAAACTTTGCTTGAGACATAAAAAATTTGAAACTAGCAAAGCGGTCCAAAGAACTCCACACCGCTCTCCACTGAATAGTCTGGGCATTCTATTACTACAAATAACTAGTATTTTCATTACAGAGGAAAGGAATATGAACACCTCACTGTTCAGATGGATACATGCAATGCTGACAAGCAGAATCATTGTAGATGCTCTCGTGGAGGGAACGGTCAGAATGACAGCGGAAAAAGGTTGTCCTAAGGCGGGGTTTTATCGCCTGTGCTGTGGTCACTGACCGTGGATAATCTGTCAGTGAAGCTACATGAATCTGGAATCACGACTCAAGGTTACGCCGATAACCTGGTCATCAGGGACAAACATGACGTAATAATATCCAACATGCAGACCGCCCTGAATATAATCAGATGCTGGTGTGCAGAAGAGGGACTGAATGTATGCATAAGCTGGTGTGCAAAGGATAGACTAAATGAAAATCCAGCAAAACAGTGCTGGTTCAATTCAGCAACCCAGCTAACTTTTTCCAATGGAGTCAAATATCTGGGCGTCATATTCGACCAGATACTTACGTGGAACAGTCAAATTGATAACATTATTTCCAAGGCTACAGCGGCTACCTGGACGTGCCGCAGAGTTTTTGGCAAGATATGGGGTTCCAAGCCAAAAATGATATATTGGTTATATCAAAAGATTATCGAACCCATGGTCACCTGTGCCTCATCACAGGGGTAACATTCACGTGCCCTACTGCAGCACTATCGGTAATGCTGAAACTTATGCCATTGCACTTGTTCAATGGAAGAAGCGGCAAAAAGTGCCTTCAGACTGCACCAGGCGTCGAACTTGGAGGCTAGAAATCTGATTGGACATCTGAAGATCCTGAAAAATATTCCCCTTGAACCCAGGTACAAGCCATCAGATATAATACCAGCTAGGCACGACTTTGCAATGAATGGAGTGGTTATAAACAACCACCATATAATCACAACGAACGAACGAACTCGAATCAAATGCATCAATATGTTATACTGATGGTTCTGAAATGGATGAAAGGGCTGGAGTGGATGTAACGTGTCCCAGTTTCAGGCTCTCCAAATCTCTAGGCAACAATTTTTCAAGTAGAAACCGATGCTATAGAAATTTGCGGCCAAAATTCCTTGAAAGGTCTTCAGGGGGCAAAGATCTATATCCTATCAGACAGCCAAGCAGCACTCAAAGCCCTGAAGTCGCACACTCGTGAGTCTGGACTGACTTGGGACTGCTAACTCTCGCTAAGACAATTGGCTACGAACAATCTAGTTACTCTGATGTGGGTGCAAGGTAACAATCGAATCAATGGCACTGAAGAAGCAGACAAACTGGCCAAGGAAGGCGCAAACACTCAATTTCCTGACCCATCCTGGCCTTTCCATAGCCCTCATCAACAATGAGTTTCGGCGCTGGGAAGCTGGCTATATTAAACCCCGGTGGGATAAGGATTCAGACCAAAGACAAGCGATAAAGTTTTTGAGCCCATCGCAAAATAAAGCTGAACAGCTTCCCGAAATGGACAAGAAATACTTGAAACTGCTAACGGGATTGCTCACTGAACATTGTCCTCCGAGTTATCACCACAAAAAATGGATAGATCAGACAGTAAACTGTGTCGTTGATAGGAGAATTGCAGAACTCCTGCTTTGCGACTGCCAAGCGGTGTTTTGCAAAAGGATCAATTTCCACGAAGGCCCTTAAACATCAGGAACTCAGCTCTCAGGAAACTGATAGGCTTCGCAAGGAGTCTTGGAATCCCGGGTCTTGGATGGATGAAGAGTAATGTACAATAGACCTCATGGGTCGAGGTACGGAGAAGCTGTCCCCTTTACAATATCTCTGTCATTTTGGCAATAAACTCCTCTCTCTCTCTAGACGGTATAGAAGGTTTTTTGCGTATCCCGCCGGTCAGAATGACAGGAGACTTATCGATATCCAGAACAGCGATACTGAGTACGATTAGTACTTGGATGGGTGACCATCTACTAGGAAAGACTCTCGTTAAAAAAGCCCGCATAACTGCAGTATAGTAGAATATTCACAGCAGCAAGCGTTATATCAATGGGGATGGGATATGGAGATAAATATGCCGTCTTTCGGAGGACACGCTTCTCCGAGTTCATGGATATTTTTGATGATTCATACCTTCCGTTGAGAATAGCAGAGGATTCCGCAAAATTTCCGGTTGGAGGAAGTGTGCTCACCAGCTACAGTGTTTACCCTAGTCGCAGAAATAGGCCAACGTTAGATAAAGAAACGAAAAAATTACCAAATAAGGTCTAATAGTCTCCCATATTTAACTTCCACTAAAATAATAATTCCAAGTTTCACTATAAATATGATTGACTACAACAATCTTTGTCTACAAATCTTAGGGTAGTTCCGCCACGAGACGAAATCGAAAAATTTCAAAGGAGTTTTCGATTTAAAACGCGAAAAAACAAATTTTTTGAAGGGGGGCACTTGCCCCCTTAATCGACTCTAGAAAATTTCTTTGTTATAGAAAGTCGGCGACTCAAAAAATTGATGTCCCGAAAAGCGCAGCAAAAACAAATGTTCAGACCCGCCCCCCTCCCCCCCTCACTAGAAATCATACGTCATGGGAAAAAATTATCGTTTTTCGATAAAACTTCAATGGACTTTTTTGTAGTACTCTTTTTGAACTTTTTTTTTGGAGGGGAGAAGGGGGGGTATCGTTAAAATCAATGGGGTCAACTGGGAGAAGGAGTTTTTTTGCGTTCAGACCCTCAAATGGTCCCCCGTCCTTCTTCAAAAAGTCCCCTGGCACAATCCGCAATTCTCTACGACCCCCCCCTCTAGGATGTGCGCTTCCCCGTGGACTATTTTGATTAACGAGAGTAGTTTTGATTATATCTGTCAAACTAAATGGTCAATCACTTTGATTTTTTTTCACAATATGTGTGATATCCTCTTCTAGCTCCTTCCCGTTTTTCATTAACTTCTTAATTTTAGTACTAACTGTAGAATTAATAATGTGCGCTTCCCCGTGGATCATTTTGAATAACGAGAGTAGTTTTGATTATATCTGTCAAACTAAATGGTCAATTACTTTGATTTTTTTTCAAAATATCTGTGCTATCCTGCTCTAGCTTCTTTTCGTTCTTCATAAACTTCGTAATTTTAGTACCAACGGTAGAATTAATAATGTGATGTTTGCCTATGCATGGTCCATATGTTACGTGTTAATTGAGTCAACTTCAATTATATATATCTCGGGTTCGGGATGGTGAAACTTGTTAAAATTCTATAGAAGTGTTGTTCACATGTTGAACAATAAGTATGCCAAATTTTCATAATTTCCTAATTCAACTGTCTCGTGGCGGTACTACCTTGAGCGTGAGAATTCTTTGGGAAGGTTTCATCTCAAAAAATGTGTCCATTATAATATGAAAATTCAATGAAGTACCCGGAAAAATTATGGAATAGAGGTTATCATATTCGACATTGGGAAACTATCATGTAGTTTCGACATACTGAAAAGGAGTAAGAAATATTGAATACATTAGTGGAAATGCGATATCCAAGAACACAAATTCCATATTTCTAATTTGTATGGCACTTCGAATACGCTACTCAAGAAATATCCTGTATTGTTTATTATCCCTCGAGCATAGCTGGGACATCATGAGAGTACCACGAAAGCCTCGAGTAAGACAGCAATGAACTGCAATTGAAACGGAGAGTGACATTGTAACGGTTTCAAGTTCTCCCGGAATGAGCGCTGCACTTCTCAGTCTTAATACCATATGAATGGTGCTACTTCACACACATATTTCACAAAGCACGACTGACCTAGAAATTTGTTCAACTCAATTTGGAACACTCTCATGCACTATTCGCAGAGCAGTAGTTTTTTCCTAGACAGACTACATGAATTGAAAATAAAATTGTGAAAGTGGCGATTTTTCATTGTTTGTATTGACACTAATTCAATGAATAAATACTGACAGTTTATCAAAAGATTTCCCACTATGATAATTTTCTATTGAAATCACCGTTTTGGGCACTTTTTTGGCTTATACTGGTCAAAGAGAAATTGTACACAGATATTCCACATTCCAAAGAGGACTACAAAAAGTGCCTGATGATACATCTATCTTTATGAGAATAGTAAATAATATTGACTATCATGATTCGATGACCAGAAATTCAAAGACCCCTCGATTTTGGTGTATCAATCTTTATTTAGATGAATGATTCAGTTTTTGTTATTCTATAATGATGGTGAAATGTCTAGAAACCCTGGTGCTTGCACTCATACCTGTAGAAGATAATAGAGAGATTGCTAGCGTGTCAGATGGCGCCAATTTCGTTTTAGTTTCAATTCAGTAACAGGGTATATTTATTTCCTCAGCTTCCTTCTTGAGACGAACTGATTGCGGGTGCTAATTATAGCTTTGCTATTGGTTGAAAAAAGAGATCTGTCAAACTTCACCAATAGCAAAGCTAGAATCAGAAGCTCCCGAACATTGCACAAAGAAAGCACTGTCATGTTGTTTTTCGTATTTGAATTTGAGGTTAACTGCATTTTGACAGACAGAGAATTGCAAATGAAATGGTCATTTAATTGCAGAAAATATTAAATTCAATGCATGAAATATGATGAACTATGGAAATATCATTATAATTCAATTCGCCAAGATTTGTAGGTACTTGCTTTTGTTACTGAATACAGGTGAATATTCGAATCTGCGGCTTTATATTGTCCACACAAAATACAAATGTGGCACATTCTACAAAAAGTATACTTACACACTACACTACCTGAAAATAAATAATTCCTCGCGCACTAATGAACTGATGAACGAGTGATTTTTTAAAGAACAAACTCAGGAATAAGCTAAGCGATTTTTCAAATCGAAGAGATGGAAAGCGCATAGATACCGACAAAACACTGAACATTATTTCATATGAGATGCTGCAGATGTCAGAAATTAAGTTCTGACATTAAGCGAGAATATAAACAAACATTTTTGGACGGCGCCATCTACCACCCACTACCACAGAGAGAAACTCTGTTGAAGTAACAGGTAGTGTCCCCTCGAAAATCTAAACAATATCGAATCAGTATATTCACCAGGGTTTTTAGACATCTTAGATGATGGTTTATACTTTTGATTATACTTTGACATTCCTAGAAACCAATGGAAACTTTCAATTCAAATCATTCATGTACGTTTTGGCCAAAAAAAAACATTGTTATGTGGGAATATTATACCTAGAAAATTGCCGCGGGAATAATATGAGGTATTTTGTTTTCATTGTCTGACATCCTATATTTTTGATTTGACGTCTGTCATCAAATCGCATGAAAGTGAAAAATGAATCAAAACCGGTTTAGTACATTATATGGTTTTGCAAGGAAATATCAAAAAATAATCTACAGAATACCACACGACAGTTCGATAACGTACAATATAATTATCCATATTTTTTTCTCAAACTTGTTGCCATTTCATTTCATGTGATAATGTTCATTATATTCACTCACCAAATATAACTCGTGCTATAATTATATTGATGATCAGTGATAGCACTCGTTGAATCCGATGAAAATAGATCTGTTTAAACTCGCTGCTATCACCGATGGTAATTATTGCACTTTTTATATTATAATATATCCATTCTCGTTTGAATAAAGTCATCTTCGACTCAAAATATAGGGTTCGTTCAAAATCATAGATTTCATTTTGTTGAATTATGAAGAAATCCGAAATGAGAAATAAATATGGTTCTTCGTATAAAGTATATAGTAGACCAAATTGAGTAAAAACGATTCCCGCGTCAAAACCAGTCAATATCTTCGCTGGCCGCTCACCGTAAATTACTACAGATTATACTTTATCGGGTTTGGGGTATAGATAATAGAATCTATTAGTAAAACAGTGGTGTAGTGTGTGTCTGGGCAGAGATAGCCATGTATGGTGAACAACTGCAAGAAAAAGTTTGTATGTTGTCGAAAGTACCATCCACATAAAATTTCTTTAAATTTATTATTTAATGAGCCACATATTTTGATATATTATATATAAAGAAGAAAGCTTGTTAACTCGACCTTCTTGAAAGTGTGGAATTCAATTTTGAATAAAACTTCAGAATACTTGCCTAGATTGATTTCAATAATCATTATTCGTTGAATTTGTTTCAACGAAGATTAAACAGTAGATATGAATGTCTTTTGCTTGCGATTCTGATGAGATTTTCGAATGATATCTCGTACATTTTCAAAGATGTAACAAAAGTTCGGAAAACTCTTTTTTAATGTTCAAAAATGTCAATTTTAAAAAAGAAGAAAAAATGGTACATTGAGTAAGTGGAAAAACCCAGCATTCTTTACGCGAAAAAGTGACTGTGGAGTGTTTATCGAAGTCATTTTTTGATAAATCCGAACTTATTCCAAATCAGTGATTCATATGAACAAGAATAACAACTAGTGCAGAAAGAAAAATATAATATTCTCGTATTCGAAACTGAGAAAAGGTAGTCCAATCAATTCTTACTGATTTTAGAAAAATTATTTCTATAATTGGATTTTCTGTGACAAATGAAATTTTAATTCAGAAAAAAGGTTTCTCAGATGTGCAAATCACAAATGCGTTGAGTTTCAGAAGGATCACATTTTGTATTTCAACCCAAATCTTTCACTAACATTGGGAAGTTTACACAATTCATAGAAAAGGGGTTTCCACTCAATGAAAATATCTTCTAAATATGAAGCCATATCTTGGTTCCATGGCTAAGAAATCCTTTCTGCTGTCTTCAGTAGCAATCAGCAACTGTTTCATGATTCATTTTCGATTGTGAAACTGGTTTGGATTTGACAGAAATTTACGTTGGAATTGTGGAAAATTCCCAATGTAGGATATTCACTTCAGTAGAAAACTTCGATAAGGATTTTCTCGAATTCCAAATTTTATTTTTCATACAAAATGAAGAAGCGGAAATTCCAAATTCCCCTTCAAATCCAAGACAGTCTCCATAAAATACAATTATACGAATGTTCGAATAGATATAGGCAGACGAAATCTAAGTGTTCATCAACACAAAAGGAATCTTGAGAAAACAAGGATATGCCGTAGATTATTATCTGAGAAAAAATAAACAGAAATTCAAAAAAGTTGATGTGGCCGGTGGAGTAGTGCCCACCATGGACTCAATTATCAATAAATTATCAGACTATCCCGAATATACCTTCCAAGCCCAGGGTGATATCAAAAAACGGTTACAATATTTTTGTCCTATGGTCTGTGGTCGGCATTTACGACCAGAGCGCAAATCCTTTCTGTTCTATGAGGGATGGATGATAAACTCCATCCTCATTCAACTGAGAATGGATATACTATACACCCGAAGATATTAGTATTGATGAAAATATTCAAAATCATACGTACATTGCTCCTTGCGTGGGGAGATCGAAGTTGTTTTCTGATAAATAAAATAATTTCAATTTCCAGAAAGATTAAATTTTCAATTGACAATCTTTCCATTTTCAACATGAACACCTCCCAAGAAGTTATATTGAACGTTATCTTGCGCTTACTTTCAGATAAATCACATTATTTCTTATCGTTGCGATTCATCTATATGAACGCAAATCATGAGTTTATAAACATTTTCATGCAAAGTTCTGCTGCTGTATGAAAAAACACTATGGAACTTGACTTATTCGACATCATGTAGGTGATGTTCAAAAATAAAAAAATCCTAGAATTGATTGTTGCGTGAATCGTGATCAACAGTTGAAGGGTGCCATATGCAAAAGGTGGTATGTGCATCTTTAGACATTTATATGTATTATGGACTCCATTATTTTAAAAAGACGTTTTGTGTCTTCTCGCACATTGCCAGTTCTCTTTTCTTTTTGGGCACGTATATCTTCAGGAAAATCCATTATATTCGAAATTAGAACTTATTTTGACGTACGAAATACAACGAAGACCGCTCGAACTGACTCGCCGGGTTCTTTTTGTATCCCCTAATATCTCCGTTTGGAAAAGCGCCAACGATATGATTTTCATTGTGCAAGCAAACCATGGTCGGTACTATCTATTAGGCTCAAAACACGCATTTGCTCAGGATTCTCGGGATAATTTTCAAAATATTCATGACCTCCAAAAAATTTCCGGAAATAATTCAACCTCTAGTGGTAAGTGAAAATTCATAGTCTCCGTCCCCGGAAACCCCACATACCAATTTGAATAATATCGGGCCATAATCACAGAGATTGTCGGCCATCTTGAAGCTGAGACGGTGTGACCCCGGGTATCGTTAAATTACATGAATTCCTAGATCTTGGTGGGTAGGGGGAGTGTTCTTTTCATAAACAAAAAAGAAACTAGCATTATGAAGTCAACTATGGAAAACATCAGAGCATCATCTGGGGGTGGAATATCATTCAGAAGAAGAACATACCAAGCAAGTAGTTAGAATCATCATCTGCACTTCCAAGTAAAGGGTTTTCGTTGACAGGAATCTAGCGGGAAGTAAGTGAAATTCCTTCGATGATTTCTTTCCCTCTCCTGCAACTGGAGTTATGGAATTGCACGACAACTGATAACAAGTCTAAGACTGTATGAAGAGAACAAGGTGAGTATGAAACACTTCACAGGTATGAGGTCCATACACTTCTTAGGTAACGTTTTATGTACTTCCTACGATTCAACTTCAGCACTACGCTGCCATCTCCCAATTACATTTTCCTAACAATTTGTCATCTAGAATTGAAATACACTCTCCATTGATTAATCTGAGCATACAAATATCAATCTTAGAAACAGAAAGGACAAATCTGGGAACATTATAGAGATGAGGGTACTCAACTCAACTTCAAAGATACCCTGTATTGTTCCAGTGATATTCATCTTCTGAAATGACTTCCTAAATCGTAGAATACACTTTGATAATCAAGCTGATCAAAATGATAGTAACTTTACAGGTAGAAAAAACGAATCTTGGAACTTTTTAAGCAGGTAGGAGTTACCTTCAACTTCTACGTTACCCTGCAATCTTTCAATAATGTATCTCTATTCAATTCACACCTTAAATGAAAGAATATACTTTCTTGATAAAGCTGAGAGGAGGAATGGTATCTTTAGATTTAGTAAAACCAAATCTAGGAAATATTAAAACCAAATCTAGGAAATATTATGAACATGTAGGGATGATTGATTTGTTGAAAATATAAACAGGATGTTGATAAAATCAGATGTGGAATCATCTGCGATATTCAATTGAGAATGTTTCCTTTTTCATGTAGGGATGACATTTCAACTTCTACGCTAACCTGTCATCTTCCTAGAATATTTCTCTACTAATACAATATATCAAATGAAAGGATACACTTTTCTCATCAAGCTGATGTGCTTTACCCACCTTACCGAGCTTGAGAGTGGAAAATAGAGTTTCGAAGTAAAAGTTGTCCTGTAGCGTGAGTTATCAACAAGACGTCAAAGACCAAAGTTTATGGCTGAAATTTGGTAAATGCCGTATTTATTCAGGAGGGAAACCTGGTTCTAATTGTACAACAGATATTTCAGACCACTTTCTTGCAAGTTTCAGATATTCGAATTTACCGAATGGATTTGCACATTCGGTAAATTCGAAAATTGGCAAATTCCAGTCGGAAAATTGGGAATTCTTCGAAACAAAGTCCGTCTCCCTGGATACGATCCTTTTTCTATAAAAGCGAGCACCAAATCGATCAGGAATCAGTCCAGCTTGAGTCCTAGTCCTGACAACATTTTCTGCTATGGAATTATATTTAGGTACTGGGGACACAATAAAGGAGTCTCTCTTTTATGATGGAATCAACGACACCAATTCCCTTACCCCTCGAGAGTCCGGGTCCGTAACTATTTAAATCAAATATGCCTTGAGTCTTAAGTATAGGTTCAGTACAATAAGAATTGATGGAGTTAGCTTTAATTAGTTGAATTGGTCTGGATCTAACCGTAACTTCGAGTACACAACGGTGAAATAGTGGAACTGAGTATGTTTATCTGGTCCCAATGTTACTTCTTGCCATCAATAAATTAATCCCGGTTCTACCACTTGCCAATACCTTAAACTCAAAAAATTATCGGGAAATTAACGGTTTGTTTTATGGGTGTATCCAAAAGGATTCCAAGCTGGTCACTAGGCTTATGTCAGAACAAACCCGTGGTTGTGGCAATTTAAACAGACTAGAGGATTATTCTCATATGCTGTCGGAAGGAAATTCTATAGGAATTTGGTTAAGGTCGAAGACTAATCAATTATTACACAATCTCTCTCATTGAATGTTGTAAATTAAGAAAAAAAACTCCTATCAGGAAATTTAAAGAATAAAGTAAGTTAGGAAGAAATTAGATATTGAAATCGCCCCTTAAATTAAAAAAAATGGGTGATAGACTTGAGGAACGTATCTCTTAGCTAGTAGATGGAGTCATTATAAACTTGGTATTACTATCAGCAATAACCTTTCCTGGGAAAATCACGTGAGGTCCATTGCCAAAAGTGCATTCCAAAAACTTGGTTTTCTGTTTCGTGCCAAGAGCTATTTCACCCCCAGTCAGCTGCTTATGATCTATAAGGCACAGATCCGACCTGTCCTGGAATACTGTTCCCATATTTGGAGTGCGGCACCTAAACATATCCTGAGGCTATTGGATTCTGTCCAAAAAAGGGCAATTCGTCTCGTCGGTGATGCCTCGCTTACAAACTCGCTCACTTGTCTGGAACACCGTAGATTTGATTTGGCGATTTGTCTCTATTTTATAGATATTTTCATGGGCGATGCTCTTCTGAAATATCAACAATCGTTCCTGCTTTGGCAGTCTCTTCGAGATTGACCCGTCAAGTTCAGTCATCACACCCCTTCGTCGTCACTTTGGAGACCTGCAGAACATCACTTTCCAAAGACTCGTTCATCCAACGAACAGCGAGGCTTTGGAACTCATTGCCTAGGGAGGTGTTCCCCGAGGCATACAACCTTCAGAAATTTAAGAAGAACACCAACTCCTACCTTCTTTCCCTAGGTTCCCACGATGTTCTCTGAACATTACAGGATATCCCTTTTCGTGGGAACCAGAACATAAAAAAAAAAAGAAATCGCCAAGATATAGTTGTTCGGAGTTGTAGAAATTCATAGATCGTATCACCATGTCACTATAGTATAGCTAACTTGATAAATGTTTGAAATGAGTAGGTTTGTAGTGCTACAATGTTACTCTCTGCAGAGTCATGGATCCCGGTTTTACGCATATATAAAAACTCTATCTATATAAATAGAACGTACTGTAAATAGTGGCCGAGGATGGTAACGGGTTGTCTAGTATCGTATGTATGCACACAAAACATTCTCCGACCGGTCACTAGGTCCAAATGAGTCTAGCAATTCCTTGGTTGGGTGAGTCTTCATTCTCTCAATTGGCTATGACAGATCTATGAATATACCCGTGAAATATATCGGAAATGTATTTTGGGGATCGAACAACAGATATATTCCTGTCCCTTGTCTATCTAGTCCAAATTTCATCACCCCAGAAACACTTAACATAGTTGTATCAAATTAGATTCGAAACCAAAGACGATTTCCTAATGAGCTGAACTCTCAAAACTTGTCTTGTGAAAAATATAAATACTTTAATCGTTGAATTGTTTTCAAACAAATGGAGATGATAACTCTTGGCTTTAATATATGTATTTATTCACCCTTTGTCTCCTACTTCTCTTCAGCTGAACAGAACTTTGTAACCTGAAGAATAAAAAAAATATATATACACAACGTGGGAAAATTAAGGGTCTATCCTTTTAAGGGTCTATCTATATAAGGCTGTGTGCCGACAAAAAAATATATATATATTAGGCTGTGTGCCGAAAAACAAACAAGATATCTTCTGAGAGCAGATGGATTGCAGATCCTGCTACCTGAGAAGTGGTGCTGACTGTGTAGACGATCACAAGGAAAAAAAAGAAGGTAAAAATAAAAAAGGTTGAAAAAAAAAAGAAAGTCAACCAGAAAATTTACCAATCATACATGACCGGGGTGGGTTCGGTTACAGGGCCAACATTTTGTTTTTTCTCTAACAAAAATTTCATAATGCATTGTTGCCTGAATTATGAACACCTGCCAAATTTCATCTCAATCGGATGTCGGCAAGTGCTCCAAAAATGGATTACAAAGTTTGTACCGAAAAGAATGACAGAATGGCAAAGTGACATACGAACGAAGCAAGTTAAATGAAATAATTATTAAAAAAAACCTTTTGAAAAACAAGCTTTCATTCAAATACCCTAAAAAGTACAAAATAATTGCTTTGGATGTGTGACGTAGGTTATTCCGTGAGTTATAGATGCAAGACCTTGTCGCGCAAAGTTTTCATTTCGAATACAGATGCGACAAGCTTTTGAATCTATAACTCACGGAATAACCTTCGTCACACATCCAAAGCAATTATTTTGTACTTTTTGGGGTATTTGAATAAAAAGTTGGTTTTAAAAATTTTTTTTTTATTAATTATTTTATTTTGTGCTTGTTAGTGAGTACCCCTAACATCCACATACCAATTTTGAACCGAATCGGACCATAATTACAAAACTCGTTCGCCATCTTGGAGCCGCTATCTTGAACTTGTGGATTTTGACAAAAAATTCATAATCTCCGACCCTGAAAACCCCCACATACCAATTTTGAATCGAATCGGACCATAAACACAAATCTCGTCCGCCATCTTGGAGCCGCCATTTTTTTCCTAACAAATGCATAAAACATTGTCGCGGGAACTATGAACACCTGCCAAATTTCACGTTAATCGAACAACTAGAAGTGAGTCAAATTTAACTTGCAAGATTTGATGAAAAACCTCGGGACAGGTGAAACTAAATGAAAGCTTGTAATGTAAAAAATAAGCTTGTAAAAATACGGCTCGGGCGGTCGCGGACCGTATCAATCGCGCCATTTTTGAGATGTCATGGCTACTCACTGTACAGGCTGAGGAAGCGACAACATTATTTTTCCTACTCAGAAAACTCTACTGATTACGATGATACCACTTGTTGGTGTAATACTGTTGAGTCCCACAAAAATTGTTATTTGGCGAATTAATTGAATGTGGCCTCTCCACTTATAGCCCCAGCAGTAAAAATTCATAGTTTGGTAACCTAGCAGACCAATGGTGACCAGAATACCTACCAGTCAATCGGCCATTGATTAATTGTTTCTGATTTGTCATGATTTATTGTTATTTAAGTGTTTCAACTCTATAACTCATTTCTTCAGAGGAGAGAATATTCGACAGATTTTCTGAATCTTGTTGCCAGGAAATAGGCACCAAATGGCAACAGGTTTGAGGAAGAAATCTGGAGAATCATTCTCTACTTTATCGAACTCTCGTGTGGTATTCTGTAGTTTTTTTTATGTTACCATCGCAGAAGCAAATAATATCCATACGGTGTCAATTTCACTGGATCAGGTATTATATAACTTTACAAACATTAAATAGTATTCAACAAATGTTTAAATATATATGTTCATATACTATGACAAACAAAAATTCGGAATCTCTTCCAGATCAGGTATTCTCTCTTTCCGACAAATCCGTTGTCATCTGGCCTGGTTACCAGCGTAGAGAAAGAGATACTTGTAGAACTCCACACACATTTAGTTTGCTAAACAAATATATGAATAGTTAGGCCCATAAAGATGGCCTATGGATTTTCACAAACATAGAACTGTCCCCCATTTCCGACTTGACATCCGCGTACCCTCCTTGAAAGCAGCTCTCTATGAGACGTCTGCCCTCTGTCACATCAGAAAGTGTGAAATAATGTACTAAACCGATTTTGATTCATTTCTCAGTTTTCATGCGAATTTATGACAGACGTCAAATTTTAAAATATAGGTTGTCAGACAATAAAAACTAAATACCTCAAATTATTCCCGCGGCAATTTTCTAGATAGACTATTCCCACTATAATAACGTTTTGATTAGCCAAAAATCACATAAATGATTTGAATTGAAAGTTTCCATTGGTTTCTAGAAATGTGAAAAACTAATAAGAAGTAACTTATCATACTCTGAGTTGAGATTTAATCTCAATTAAATTTATATTACCATTCAACGTATGAGAAACCATTATTTTTTTGTTATTCGGCGATTCCATAGTCTCTTTCATTCCAACCATTCATTATCGTTATGATTGATAGGCAGATAAGATATATGTTTAATGCTAAGTATATCGAATTAGGTACGATTCTTTTCACTGAATAAATATATTCAAAGAAATCGTAGAATAATTGCTACTTTCACGAACTCTTAGGCATGGTCCATGGTTACAACAATCAAAATTCATATGCAGGCCCCATGTTCGTTTCATAATTTTCAGCGAATGCGTGGAAAAATATATTCGAGTGTTCCATTTCCTTTTTGAAGCGAATAATAATGTTTTTGTTTCGTTATTTTAGCATAATTTTTACAAGCATTTTTCTCATTTAAATTTCAACTAAGAGAGATTTGGTCAATTAACAGACAATGTTTCACTGATCTGGTCGAATGAGTCCTCAAGAATAGGTGTAGCTCTAGCCTTGTTATTTCATTTATATGCTTTTCTCCATAATGGATTCAAAGATTTTATTTGAAAAAAGCTATTTCCCATTGGGTATCAACATGGGACTATAGATTCTCCCTTTCAAACTTGCATCAGTGATGAAAAATTATCTAGTGATCAAAATCCGAAATAATATAACAATTATTCTAATATTTGCCCGTTATTTTAATTATCATTGAATTATCAAATTAAGTAGAAATCAGGATGAATATTGAGAATTTATATATTTTCAAAAAATGGAAGGCAAGTGGTAGAGTCGAATTGCTTATTTGAAAGAACTTTTTTGCTCCTATTTTCTGTTCCTCTAAGCTTTCTTCATAGTTGATCATTGGAACAAAAAAGTTGGATTGTATTTATATTGGTGCCCATGTTTATGCACAGGTTTCTTGTTCAATATAACAATTAACATAGTACAGGGTAATAGTGAGTTTATACAGCATGTGAAATAAAATAAGAAGAAAAATGAAGTAAAATGAGAAGTAACAACTTTCAGAGTGTTTATGAAGCTGAGTGAATTAATATAAGAAGTTACAAGCTGCCATTAGAAATTTGGGATTTTATGTTGACATTACCACAAACTTCAAAGATGTATACCTGGAAAATGGGTCAGTTATTGTTTATTGAGTGAAAAATAAGCCACTGTTGACAAAATATGAGAACATTTCTGGTTGACTCATTTTTGTTTATCATTTTGTTCAAGGTACATCAAATAACAGAAATTGTATTTTAACATAAAGTTTAATTAGTAACTGTGCCATTTTAATTTACTTCTGATGCTTGGTCCTTCCCTTGTGAACAGCTGTCCTCAAGAAGTCTTGCGTCGGGTTCAAAGTCTATTGAAGCACCAAAACCCTCAATATCATCCTCCTGCAATGTTTGACAATAATTCAACTTTATAGAAATCCTGGGCATCTTGAGAAACTAATTTGTACAACTCTTCTGAATCCTAAAGTTTCTCAGAGGATAGTCTACCATCTGGCTACATGACAGGCAATACAATATCTCTTATAGAGGGTTTACGCCCTTCACCCCGTTTTTCTTTGTTCACTATTTGATGTTCTTGATTCAAATCACATCAGTTGTTCAATATGACAATTAACATGAGTACAGAGAAAAAGTGAGTTTATACAGCATGTAAAATAAAATGAGAAAGAAAATGAAGTAAAATGAGAATTAATAATTTGTAGAGGGTTTATAGAGCTAAGTAACTCAATGTGAGAAGTAACAAGCTGCCAATAAAAATTTGGGATTTTATGTTGACAATGATGTATACCTAGAAAATTGGTCAGTAATTGTTTATTGAGTAAAAAGTAAGCCACTGTTGACAAAAGAATTACAATATTATAACATGTTCATCATCCAAAGGCATTATTGGCCAAACACGAAATTTGTTAAAATGACACTTAACACATGATTTTCCGGTTATGGAAACAAAAACATATACCAGGACTGAATAGCTATCATATCATGTCATCTAACATCAACTCTCGTCAAATTTTTTCGAATGATTCAATACGTACATGCATCTAACAATTAGTCAAAGTAAAATAAAATAAAAGATAAAACTTAACCATCTTTTATTATATTGCTTCTTAATCTATTTTATTTCTGTATATACTTGTTATGGATGGAAATTACTTTATTTTACTCCTTATCTTATTTTACGTGCTGTATAAACTCACTTTAAATCAAAGTAGTTCATCATTCTTTGTTGGTCAGAATAACACGACTGTCAAAATCTCTTCTTCTTGAAAGCATGTGAATAAAAAATAACTAAACTTGAACCGACAGATGACGATCTTTTTAGCGACTTAAAATTCTATCCATGACGCATATATAAACTCACTTTAAATCAAAGTAGTTCATCATTCTTTGTTGGTCAGAATAACACACTGTCAAAATTCCTTCTTCTTGAAAGCATTTGAATAGAGAATTACTAAACTTGAACCGACATATGACGATCTTTTTAGTGACTGAAAATTATATCCATGACGCATGAAAAGACGTAGTAAAACAATAGCCACTGGTCGCAAAGATATTTTCCGTTTCGAGATAATTGATCGATGGGTAGAATGTGTATTAATATCAGATTTGGGAACACCGCTCTGATTGGAAAGAGGATGTTGTAAAAAAATAAATGCGTAAGATTGATATTTGATTGCGAAGGAAGGAAGTTTCGCCCATTTCTGTTCCGGGCTCCACACACAGAACCCAGAGTGTTTGAATTTTCTGTTCGTGAACCATCTCAAAATACAGATTTTGTCCAGCTTTTTAATGAGGTGAATATAAATTCAAGATATCGTATAGAATTCAATGAAAAATATATTTTGGTGAATTTCGAACTAGATAAAGACATTTTTCAAATTTAGAAAGCGTCGTCAGACATGTTTTACAAAATTGTTTTTCTTCCATTCTGTGCTATAGTTCTGCTAGATACAAAGGTTTAATAGCTCAAATATCCGGAATAGCTCGAATAGATTAAAGAGTTTGAATTTTCAAATATTTAAATAAATATTCATTTTGAAAAAATATACCAATAAAGCAATATGAGAGGAAACTCATCAGAATATTGAATCAATCAACCTCACACGATATACACACGTTTGTAATTTTTTTCGTTCAGGTAGGTATGTTCAACAACGAAATAGTATACTTCCTTTAACTTGTATTACAAATATGATGTAACTTTTATCATATTTCCATACAGATCGGGGAATAGTATACGTAGTTTGACATAATAATTGACCCGTATTTATTAAACTTGTGTAGGTAGGATATCCTGAGTTGTACGGAAATATTTCCAAGATATGTAAATATAGTAATGATCCTTTGTTCAACCTGGAGACCGTGCTGACACAGCAGCTGTCGTAAAGGAAAAATGGGTCTATAGAAATTCATGAATGAATGAATGAATTTCATCCAACCTGTATCGAGGGTATACTTTAAGATTTTTCCATTCAGAGGTTTTCAGTTGAATAATTGAAAACGAACGATATTGTTGGTTTGAAAGTTTGATACATACGTTAAATGTACATCTTTCTAAAAAAAATTAATTGTGTTTGGGAAGCCTAATGAAATATTCTTGTCTAGTGGGGTAGTTGTTGAACGTTTCCAAGAGATTGCTGACCAACAATATACATTTATACGTGATATCTTGTGATTTAAATATAATTCGAGCATACCCCATAATATACCATTGTAGAATATATAAAGCATGGCCTGTAGTTCTATAATATATTTCTGATTTCTAGAACTGCGTAATAGATGCGATTATCTCATTAAAAAACGTAATCAATCCATCGAGTGGTTGGCATTGAATAAATACAAATAAAACAGTATTTATACGTTTTTTTGTATTTATAGTTTTCAGAATTGAGTTGAATACACTACAATATTTTGCTGTCCTGATTTCGAATATTTGATCCTATAATTCGATAATTAAATTTATATTGATAAGCATGAAAAAGTCATATTACTTTTATAAACTATTATGATCACCTATAGATAACCTAATTTCTATTGCCGCTTCAATTTCTATATCGCGTGAACTTTTTGCCGTGATCACAAAAGTGCATTTAAATTCTACGCTCTGAAACATCCAAATATCACGAAACCCAAGGTGAATAAATTGCAATTTTCCACCAAGACTATGATAGTTTCGATGCAATTTCTTCCACGCGAACAACGATGCTGCTCATTTCCTCATTGTTGGTGATTTTTTATTCGTTAACGCCTTCAGTAACGTGTGGAGGAAGTGGTTACAAAGTGTTCGAAAGGATGTTGGATCAGTGTGCGGGAAAAGATGATATTTTCAAATGTTTGAAAATTCAGTCAATCAAGGTTAGAAACGTCAATATATTATTATTATTATCATCTGTTGTGGTGTCTACTGGTTTTCCTCAACCCTGTCCGAACTCGTTCTTCTGGCGGTACGTTTCCGAAAAATGATTCTAAGCTATATTCATGGACAAAATCATACACCACATGATAATTAACATTCAGTAGTGCCAAAAACCTATCAGCATTGCAGCTTTTTCAAATGAATAACTGGGTACCACCGCAAACACTATGAAAAAGCCTCGGGCAGCCTCCTCGTGGGGGCGTGCGTGCCATAAGCTGGGGGGTGAGCTCCCCCTTGATGTGGAAACATGGTAAGGGAGTTGTAAATTTTCTCACACACGCCAACCCCATTTCATTTCCTTCACCACTGCCTTATCTTCGAAGAAGATTGAGTCATGTGAATGTAATGAAATGTAATGTTATTCATTGAATTGATAAGATGAACGTGGTAAGAGATGAACAAATATTTTTGAAATTGAAGAATTGGTGTGATGTCTACACGATTTTCACTCCTCACATTCATGGATGAGTGAACACTAGCACCAGAAATTTCTTCAATCAGAACCACAAACTCAATATAATAGTTTAGGTACAATCTGAGAAGTGTATATCTGGATGTGCCAAAGATTTCCCTATTCCTATAACCATTTCTAGAAAATCAGTTGAGAGAGTTGTATATACAATAGATTACACGAATATAATAACCAGCATAACAATTAGAGCAATTATCCTAAAAATCCTATCACTAAGAAATAAATCTTTGGATAAGGCCAGAGAAGCTCTCACTAACAACAACTACCCCATCAATACCGGGTGTTTCTCACCCCTATAACATTTTTGTTTCTACAGTTTCACAAATGAAATTAGGGGTGCAGGTATGGTACATAAATATAAATTTTTTGACCTATTCAATTGTTTTCTATCACTTCAGCTTTGAGCGGAAATTACCCTTTCTTCCTAATTTTTAATGGGATTATTTTCACTTATTTCAATAGAGAATCACATTGTGACTACAATGACACCCCATTTGTCACTTTTTGTATTTATCAGCCTAATATTTTAAATTTTTGAATTTCAATCTAGAGTGTCATGAATGAGTTGAAACGGTTAATTTTGGATCAAGTTGCCAGGGAAAAATAGTTCCGATCGAGTTTTACTTTTTATTTATTTTACTGGTTCATTTGAAGTTTACAAAATCGTAATTATGATGTTTACTAAATTTTTCCAAATAGAACAAAGGCTCATTACAATATCTCAAATGGGCATTTTGTTACGAACAATTTGATATCACACAATCGATATTTTGAATAAATATCCAGTATCATAATCTGTCTAAACGCTCTAATAGTTTATTGTGACGGCCATCAAAAGCATTGGAAAGTAATAAAAAACAATTGTTATGACATCAAATTAAATTTGTCAGTTTTGTCAGAAATTCTTAAAAAACAAAACCTATTTTTTATAATCGGTTCGTTACAAATTAGGAAATGGAAAATTACAGACGAAATGAAAAAAATTGACATTGAAGCTAGGAAAAATGCCGTTGTTGCAGCACGGCTTTATGTAGAAAGATATAATAACAGACGACATCCCACTCGTCATTATTTTACAAAAATGGAACAAAAACTTCGAAATGAGGCCGAAGATGGTAACCAAAACCAATTCATTGTGAATGAGGATAAAGAAATTGACGTACTGTTATTAGTTCAAGTAGAGAATATCACGGGATAAATAGCTCTGCGATGTGAAATCAGTGTTTTATTCGTATGGAGAATCCTAAAAACAAACAAGTACCGTTAATTCAAATATCAATTACACAAACACCTGTAACCAAATGACCAAGATAGGAGATTGGAATATTGCAATTGGTTTTCAGAACATTACGAAAATGATCCTAGATTTCCTTTTAAAATTATTTATCCAGATGAAACCCGATTTACAAATTTGGACATATTTAACAGAAACAACAAAAGGAATTGCGCTCAAGAAGAAAGACATCAAATGGTAGTAGGACATTTTCAAGAGAGGTTTGGTTTCAACTGTTGGATGGGAATGATGGAAGGAAGAATGTTGGGACCAATATTCTTTGATGGGTCCCTAAATGGTGAAAGATACTTGATTTTTTTACGAAATGAAAATGAAAATTTTAAATATAATGTTCTCTGTTAGTGTTTTCTTCCAGCAAGTTGGGGCTCCTCCCGATAGTTCGATATTAGTTAGGGAATATTTGGATGACAGGTTTCAAAAAAACTGGATTGGTACCAATGGGCCGATTAGATAACCTACAAGGTGAAATTTAGTTTATGTAATTTTAAGTGTTTTAATGTGATTTAATTTTTTGAGTAGTTCGCCGGACCTAACGCCCATAGATTTTTTCCTATGAGGTACTAGAAAAATTAGGTGTATAATACCCCATCAGCTACACGAGACGAAATAGAAATCAAAGTTCGAACAGCTATTAATAAAACTACAGCAGAGCGTAGTGAGAGCAACAATAGAAAAAGTACAACTTTTCCGAGATCAGCATGGTGGCCATTTTGAACAATAAGTTTATTAGATTTTATAGTCACGCTCTACTGTGACATTCTCAATGATAATTACATATGTACCCTATGATTTATAATGTCACTTTGCCCAAACTGTTTGCATTGTCATTATGGTCGTTATTAGTAAATTCAATTCTAATGTTATTAGGAGTTATGTTGTTGAACGTTAATTTTTTTTTTTTTTTTTTTTAATGGCTTTGACATTTCGTCATTCGGCCAGTCACAAGTTGAGTATTTTATGTATCATTTCATAGTGTTCTGGTAGGCCTTGTTACTAACTCCATACGCCACCTAGGAGCAGCACTGTTAATTTGAACGCAACAGCGAATCGTCGAGGACCATCCTCGGCCCGGCTACGGAATTTAACATTCAATTCTCTCAAATTAAATAGAAAAATTTCTGCCCTGGTCGAGAATCGAACTCACGACCTTTCGATCATGAGTCGGACGCTAACCCACCGCGCCAATCCCCCCTGAACGTTCATTTGAAATATCGATTGTGTGGTATCAAATTATTCGTAACATAATGCTCATTTTAGATATGGTAATGAGCCACCTTTGTTCTATTTGAAAAAATTGAGTAAACATCATAACTACGATTTTGTAAAATTTCGAAGAACCAGTAAAAGAAATGAAAAGTAAAATTCGATCGAAACTAGTTTTCCCTGGCAACTCGATCCAAAATCAACCAGTTCAACTCATTCATGACACTCTAGATTGAAAATAAAAAATTGAAAATGTTCGGATGATGAATGCCAAACTGGGACGAATGGGGTGTCATTGTACTCACAATGTGGTTTTCTATTGAAATAAGTAAAAATATACTGGATGTCCCATTTAAAATAGGAAATAAGGGTCATTTTTGGTCAATCCTGAAGTGATAGAAAACAATTGAAATACTTAAAAAATGCATATTTATGTATTATAACTATACACTGGTTTTCAGTTGTTTATCTGCAGAAACAAAAAAATCTATAGGGGTGAGTCACTTTTGAGAAACACCCGGTATAATAGGTCATCATAGATCGAAGAACGTAAATTTCATAACAAACGAACTCACAACCCAAAATCATACACCACAATACCCTATATATCTTGACTACCTGAAAACATTGAAAACATTGAAAGAAGGGAATTTTTTGACATAGTGGACAAATTATTAATTAAAGAAAAAAAGCATCCTCAAGTGGGAGTCAACCCACGACCTAATGATCTCTAGAATACGCTCTAACCAACTGAGCATTCGAGGACATAGGAAAACATTCTTATTAAACATAATATTTCAACAAGTTTCAAATCCTTCGATAGTTTAAACAAATTGTACACCCCACCAAAAAGCCATGACCTCATAAAGAACAAAATCCAACCTAGTATATAGTATCCCATGTTTACATCGAGTGATTACTAGCACAAAGAATCATGTTCCCTGCCCTGAACAGATGTAATTAGGAAACGATGATGGCCTTCCTTATTCGTTTAGCTGAGCTCTCTATCATATTGTGGCACATGATTTATATTACTTTTATCATTATTCCTATTATACAATCCGGTGCGGCCCTATTTCCGGAGTTCCAATTCTTCTGAATGGCATTTTCTTTGCATTTGTCCGGAAAACGACATGTCGGTGTGTTATTGAATGTGGTTCACGATCCACTAGAAACTCCTTCAGTCAGAACAATCAACTCAATATATTAGTTCGGGTACAATCTGAGGAAAGTATTTCCATTTGTGCCAAAGATTGGCCTATCCCTAGGCCTATACTCTATCTGCAAAAACTCTGAAGCTGAGAAAATAGCAAAAAATCAAGATTCATATGAGAATCGCGAATATTTCAGGTCAAGTCGTGGAAAATCAATAAATCTCGCCAACCAAACCGTTTCGAAATACCTTGAAGGGAAACTTGGAAACCACCTTCTTCTTTTATTGCATATTAGCTCACCGATTTCAGAAATGAATACGGCAGTTTCTTTGATATTTTATATGGGGAAAAATTATATTCAAGCCAAACTTTTGAGAAGAGCTGGCGAATACTAATGATGAAAAAATACCGATGGCTTTCTTGTCCAGGAGCAGAAAATGTTCTTAGTTACTCCCGTTTCGGACGTGCATCGTCCCAATGGATTCTGGATGGTTTTCACGACGTTTCGAATGCTTGTATATGCAATAATCTTCAGGTAAATACTGACAAACTTAGGTTACAAAGAGTCCGTTCCCGGTAAGATTGGATGAGCACAAGAAATGAACTCATCGCGGAAAAAAGTCAAAATCGGAAATTGATGACCACTCCTGGACTGAGCACCATCGAATTATATGGGACGACGCAATGTTTCACATAGAGAGGAGCATTGTTCAAACGGATGTTCAAAGAGACGCCTACTTCGAAGCCAATAACGCCTTCAGTCAACCAAGTGTTGAGATCAAGAACGTAAGGAAACCATTAATTGTTCCCTTCTGGCGGACTGCAGAGGCGTGAAACTTCACTCACCATCACACCGCGCGAAATCACAAAGCGGAATTACACGTACCATTGCACCGACAGACATTAAATAAGTAAGTAGCACCTGAGCTTGTCAGTATTCACCCGAAGACGATTGCAGATACAAGCATTCGAAACGTCGTGAAAAACTTTCGAAGTCCATTAAGATGATGGACGTCCGAAACGAGAGTAATCAAGTTACCACATCGTCTACAACTTTTCAAATGTTCTTATGTTATAAAATTTCGCATAAATTTGGAGATTATTAGAGAATGGTATTCGTTTTTTTTTTGAAAAATGAAGTTCTCCGTACATTCGTATTCATTGACCACCTAAGCAAAACCGGGACAAAATGATAGCAATGAATCATTGACATACACGAATAATTCTTATAGTCCCAAAACTGAACTCAGTATATTTCAACCCATCGATATTAATGGATTGTATCGTTTTCTCCAGAATCAACGAAAAATGCACAAATATAATTTAATTTTCGTTTTTACTAGGTTGCCGAAAGGGCTGCACGTTTGAAAAGCCTGAATATTCTTGATGGTGTCTCTTTGGTGAGAAACGGAAGAGAAACGAGAAGCATGAAGTTTCGATTGAATTTGAATGAGTCAAAATTGGAAAAACTCGATAATGAGCAGTTGGACGATTTACTTGGCGATTCTACTAGGAGGTAAGTATGCTCATTCCCTTCGTTACATCGATTATTGCAGATTCCATTGGAAATTCTACGTGAAATGGAACTGTATAGTCTTCTTATAGGGCTTTCCACATGAATATTACAAGTAATGGTGAGAGACTGTTGCATCCTGTAAGTAGCAACCAACTCTCTGGATGTCAATTGATCATTACATGGGAAAAAATGATAACCTGCAAGTTGTGAAATTATTTTTTGAGTAGTTTTATTTATCGTAAGCATTTTATGGGGTTATTGAGTATGGTCAAAAACAATTATTGTGTGTTCAATTGTGATCAAATCAATTCCTCTAGAGCGAAACATTTCTGCTCGAGAGAAATTTGTTTTTCGAATCTCCCAGCAAGTGATAAATAATCACACCAGCTTGGCATTTGCGGAAAACAAAAATCCCCACCCATACCATATACATTTGTTGTTTTCCCTAGAGACTATATCGAAGTGCTTGGTCACTGTGGATTATTCTGCTCACACACTATTTGGGGCCGTTTTCATGAAGCACTTTTTGGTTGTATTCTGAGCGTCTAGCTTACGATAACCAGTGTTTTATGAGATGAGCATTTGTCATATTTGAATGATAGAGATAATATCCTATTCGATAATCATGACATGCTGATGATTTTGTTCAACTCTCAGCGACAACCAAAACGGTATTCAATAAAGATTTTTGGTTGACCAAGAAATTAGAGCCCCACCTTAGAAACCCGCATTATCACTGTATGATCTCTATCGTTAGAACAATTCACATACATCTTTATATAAGTTTGCTTGTTTTCTTTTCCTTTGAGTAACGAAAAAGATGCTGAACCATATTTTGGTGCACTGAAGAAGGGTACACATAAAATTAAGGAAGAACATGCACTGAATAAGCTATATCGAGTCCTCGTTCCAGTAGCTAGATAGAGAAGACTCCCAATTTTAGACTAGTTCTGATCCAGATCATTGTCTACATGATCGTTTAATCATAATTGCATTTCTATCATGTCTGCAAATTCTCGAGCTTCGGACTTAGAGTCATAGCACATAGCAACCTCACCAAATATAGGGGAAATATCAGCTCTTTTTTTATTTGACTGATCATAGTTTTTTAAACTAACACTTTACAAGCATTCTCAGATTCCGGGACTCGAAAATATTGAGAGTCACTTTAGAGAAATCTTGCCCTTAGAGATACTACTATGAGACTCGTAGCCTTGCCGAATCCCCCACAAAAAACATATTTTCACCTACGTAATCCTTCGAAATCATACCAAAATTAATTCACATTTTCGAAATACATTCAGTAAAATATTCTTCCAGAAGTGGTCATGAAGAGCCACCAGATATGCACAACAAACGAGAGAGAAATCCATCAGTAAATTCCTTACAAATGAGTCTAGGTTGGCAAAAATCAATATTCCATCAGATAGCCAAATACTAAATAAAACTCTAAAGTCACACACTCGTTAGTCTAGACAGATTTGGGACTACAAACTCTCCCTAAGGAAACTGGCCGCGAAAAATCAGGTCACTCTGACTTGAGTACTCAATTTCCTGTGGTGTTTCCAAAGACCACATTTGGGAAGGATTTCGGCGCTGAGAAGCTAACCGAATCAAAACCAACTAAAATGAGGTTTCAGGACAAAGAGAAGCGAGAAAGCTTTCGAAACCAACGCCAAAGAGAGCTTAACAGCTTCCCGAGTTGGACTGAAAACATTCGGAACCGACAACAACAATATAGATAGATTAGCTAATGAACTGTGCTGTCACTGTGAGATCTTCGCTGAAACTGCAGAACACCTGCTTCGGGACCGCCAGGCCGAAGATCTCCAAATGGGTTTTATTAATGCCCTCAGACATCAGGAACTCAGCACCTAGGAAACTGACACATTTCGCAAGGAGTGAAAGAATCGCGGGTTTTGAATAGATGGATGATAGGTACAAAAGTCGTTTGAGAACGAGGTATAGAGAGACTGAAGGGCCATGTCGACCCCCCTACAATCTGAAAAATCACGTGCCCGTTTGCACTACGTGTCTGTCACACTGAAGTGGAAATTGAGATATGGCACCTTGTGGGAGCTCCTGACACACAATTTTTTTTAAAGCTATAGTAGCTTCTCGAACCCCAAATCCCAGATGAATTTGAGGATTTTGAGGGGTTCTGATCTCCTACTTTCAGCTTGTCTATTCACAGGTTTTTTATGTTGTGCATCACAGTTCTTTGAGTTCACGGTGCCCTGTTAGAAAATCAGTTACTGACTCAAGAGACTGACTAGAGCTTTCAATTGTTCTCGGTCGATGAGCTCATTAGCCTGAGAGTGTTTTCCAATGAGTTGTTCTCAATGCTTATTTTGGAAATACGAGTTTCCGGAATCGCCGAATAGCTCTGGTCCAATCATTGGCATTGATGCTCCTTTTTGTGCCACACACGCTTGATCGTTTTCTCCTGAAATGCGCTACCCAGAAGAGTATTACGTTGTGATTCTGCCCAAATAATCCATTTCATGAAGGCATGTTCATACCATTTCTGGGTTTGATGGGGAAACTCAACCCGTTAATGGCTGCTTGGCTATCGGATTCCGATGTCTTTGCTGCTGTTGTTTTCGTCACATATTAGTTCGGTATATTCTGTGCGAGGCCTGAAGACGCCTAGTCTAGTTTCCTAAAGGGTCTTAGACCCGTTTGCATATAGAGTTCTCTTTCAATGTGTGGATGGATTCTATGCTTCTATATATTTTCCCATAGTAAGAACACAAAAAAATTCACTCTAGTTTCTAAAGGTGGAGGGTTTCATACATGGAATAGCTGTATCAGGTGAATATAAGGATTCAAAAACTGTTTTTTTTTTAGAATTTCTTAATTGCTGGTTCCCAATATATTGCTGAATGAACCTAAAACCACAAAACTATAGCTATTTGTCCAAGTCTGATGGAGTTCGAGCTATTCAAATCATATCTGAAGACTTTCAAATCGTAGGATGAAGTACTACCATGTTGACATATTTTTCTACAAACGCAGGATGGCCAAGGCGTCTTGTTTGTTCCAGGTTCGCGGCTTCGAATATCACATACTATTCAAGTGATCTTTTTCAACAGGAATAATCGGCGAATGGCTAAGAATCTCAATTTAGTCAACACAAAGAGGCTCTTTTCTATCTGTACTCTCATTTTTCGAGTTGGATAATAATAGAATTAAATCGATAGCCAAGTGAAATTAGTTTCCGTTTCTACATTTGATAGCGATTGGATTGCGGTTAACCCATATTGAATAATGGAAATTAGTTACGTTACGTGATTGAGATTATATTTAACAAACTTTTGTTAGGTTCACCTGTCTTGGTGTCAGTCTGTCTGTGACTGTCTATAATCAAATCTTTCGAGTTAAATTTGACCCACTTCTAATTGTTCTGTCATTCTTACTGTCATTCTTACTGTCATTCGTTCTGTCATCCGTTCTGTCATTCGGTGTCATGTTTTCCGGTTCAAAATTTGTAATCCATTTTTGGAGCACTTGCCGACATCCGAATGAGCTGAAATATGGCACGTGTATATAAGTTAGGTGACAATTATGGAATTTTTGTTAGGAAAAAAAACAAAATGGAGGCTTCAATATGGTGCACAATTTTTGTGATCATGGTCCGATTCCATTCAGAATTGGTATCTAGGGGTTTTAGGGGTCGGAAATTGAGATTTTTCTGACAAAATTCAAAAATAAATCAGATAGAAATTACTGAACTAGTTATTCAATATCATAAATAGGTACTGAAAAATAAAAAATAAATAACCAAACAAAAATTTAAAAACAAACTTTTATTAGTTGTTAATGAAAACAGAACTAGAAATTTCATATATAAAAAACATTTTCAAGTACAAGGTTTTATACAAATGCACTAAAAAGAAAAAACGTTTTTTTTTTCATTGTTTGATCTAGGTTATTCTGTGAGTAACAGATTCAGAAGCTTGCCGCGGATACAAAATAGATAATCTTGCGTGGCAAGATTTTGAATCTGTTACTCAAAGAATAACCTAGATCAACAATGAAAGAAATAATTTTTTTCTTTTCGATGCATTTGTATAAACACTTGTCTTTAAATAAATTTTTTTATAATTTTTTTCCGAGTCTATAGAAGAAGTTTTGAGTTATTTCTCCAACTAAAGCTTGTACATTTCAGGTACTTGAAATTTTTCATATTGCAGATTAATGGACAACTATCAACTTGAAGTGAAGATCCCGGAGCTTGCCCAAGAAAAAGAGATATCGGAAGAGAGTAGGAAGAAGAAAAATGGAGGTGGGGGCAATGGAGCGCTCTACTGGGCTCTTGCGATCAAAGGGACTTTCCTAGCTGTGGCCTATAAAGGCATAGCAATAATGTCCGGGTTGTCACTCATCATGGGCAAAATGGCGCTACTACTGACAGCAATACTTGGTTTGAAGAAACTGGTGAGCAGTGGACAGGAAACTACAACATTCGAAATAATCAAGCAACCAAAGTATAGTGAGAGTCACACGCATTCTACGTCGTATGAAGATGATGAGAAGTATCATCATAGATCTTATGATGTTGGTGATACTAATGCGTCTAGAAGAATTATCAAAGCGTATCTTTAGCTGTAGTCAAGTGAGAAATGACCTGTATTTATTATATTTATTTGTGATATATTTTCGTTTGTATTTCCTGTTAGGTCGATCAATTGAATTGGAAGTAGTGGGCATAGTTACACTTCGTAGATTTTTTAAGAGAAACTTATTTGGACGCGATGAAAGTTTCGTTTCGACGCAAAAAGATCGGAAACAAGGTACATGGCTTGAAAGAGAAAAAGAGAGAGCTATGGTACATAAGTTGATGGGTAGTTCCGGCAAAAATTTAAAGAAAACTGTGATAGAACCATCGAACATCTCCCAGCCACAAAAACGCAGAGGAAACTACAATTTCCGGCATTGCTAGCTATCAAAGGTAATTTAACCAACTCTATAATGAATCCCACCCATGGTAGAAGCTCTAGAGTAGTCATTCCGAATAGTTCAGACAGTAGTTCAGATGCACTAGCATCCGAAAAATAGTCCAGGAGCAGATACAGCTCCTGAGTGCGCCTGTGTTAGCGGTGGAGCAGATAAAATCCAAATTCATTCAGAGAACACCAAAAAGTGCAGAAATAAAAATAAAAGAGAACATTGAAGAGGTGGAAAATGTTCTCTGCAATAACTAAAATTCAAAAATAACTAAAATATTTTTTTCCCTTAAACATCTCATCTTTAGTAGCAACCACACCTGTACAAATATTCCTAAACAGCTTGGGCCAACTATGTCATCTTCTTCCGATAATTTCATGGAATGACAATTGACATATGACTTAAAAGTAATTCCAACCTCTATCGCCGTTTCTCATACTTGTTCAGTCACAACATTATACGCCGTGATTGTTCTCGGCATTTTTAGAAATTTACCAGTAAATGTTACACGACCATTCTCACTGACATTGTAAGCTACACTCCTACACATATCAATTATATTAGACATCTTTCATTTTTGTAGCACTCTGATGACAATATTCATTGTCGAAATATTGGAAATATAAGTTATGAGAGTACACATGCGTTTTGCTGCTGTCCCAAATAGTACCAGAGACTTGGTCTTAACTATTCAGCAAAACACTACCTCTCCTCCTTTTCGCCTCTGGCCAGAGGCATCATCAGTATTGGCTTTTTTTTATTCACTATAAGTAGGTAATATTTTGTTTAACAACATTGCTGAAAGAAACAATCATTATCAGGGGGACAATAGAGATACCGTTGAGGTGGTAATGTGCGTTTGTTTTGATTATATTTTTTTTGCTACGGTACGTACCGTGGCATAACATCAAGGTTATTAAACCATTTTCTGGTTGTTCACACATTTTAGCTTATTGCTTTATGTTCAGATATCATATCTGTATTTCGGTGAGAGTGGAAATTCAACTTCTTATAATTGGTTTTCAGTTTGTTTTGTGTATTTTGTTGTTTCGATGTGACGATTGACAGACTTATTAGGAATCTTTGATTTTAAGGCTGGCAACGTTGGTGTACCTGTTCTTCGTTCATTTGTCCGACACTCCGAGATGTTGGGGTTGATCGGGTAAAGTTCAGTTCATTTCTTCAGAGGAGATAATAATTCTTGGGTTTTCGTACTTCAATTTGTTCATATTATGGAATGGTATATTCGACTCAAATTGTTAATGTCCGTTCTATTGTTGATGGCATGATTGCTTTCTTTTATAAATATCATTTCCTAGATAGTTCTTTTGTCTTCGTTGGCTTCGTAGGCGAATTTTTGTATTGGTAAAGTCAGGGTTGTGGTTGTCTGTGATGATGTGTTTATTTGAGGCGGTGTTTGATTTCTTTGATAAACACATCATCACAGACAACCACACCCTGACTTTGCCTATACAAAAATTCTAGCCTACGAAGAAAACGAAGACAAAAGAACTATCAAGGAAATGATATTCATAAAAAAAAGCAAACATGCCATCAACAATAGAACGGACATTAACAATTTAAGTCGAATATACCATTCCATAATATAAACAAATTGAAGTACGAAAACCCAAGAATAATTATCTCCTCTAAAGAAACCAAAACAGAAATGAACTAAACTTTACCCCAGTCAACCCCAACATTTCGAAGTGTCGGTCAAATGAACGAAGAATAGGTACACCAACGTTGCCAGCCTTAAAATTGAAGATTCCTAATAAGTCTGTCAATCGTCACATCGAAACAAGAAAATACACAAAACAAACCGAAAACTAATTATAAGAAGTTGAAGTTCCACTCTCACCGAAATACAGATATGATATCTAAACATAAAGCAATAAGCAAAAATGAGTAAACAACCAGAAAATGGTTTAATAACCTTGATGTTATGCCAAGGTACGTACCGTAGCAAAAAAATTATATCAAAACAAACTCACATTACCACCTCAACGGTATCTCTATTGTCCTCCTGATAATGATTGTTTCTTTCAGCAATGTTGTTAAACAAAATAAAACCTACTTATAATGAATAAAAAAAGCCAATACTGATGATGCCTCTGGCCAGAGGCGAAACGTCTATCTAAAAACTCTCATTTCTCTTATCAATCTACATTCCAAGAACCTCCAAAAAATAAAAATATCAACAAGATTCAAGAACCATTCTCCCCAAATATATATATATATATATATATATATATATATATATATATATATATTATATATATATATATTATATATATATAAATTTAATTTATATATATATATATATATATATATATATATATACATATATATAGAAAGGAAATTGTGGCATTGCGGACAAATTTTTTATTTCCAGAAGAAAAAAACATCTTTGAGCAGGATTTTAACCCACGACCTCAAGATTACCAGTCTCATGCTCTTTCAACTGAGCTATCGAAGACACTGGGTTCACTTCTGCATTTCGCGAAACCGGTTCTTCCCTGAATTTAATGTTAGTTGTTGAAACATGGAAATGAAATATGAAACGTAAAATCTACGTGTGTTATCAATGGTCATCAAGAAAATATTTTACCTATCGCCGACGTCTCCGAATTCGCCGGTTTCAATCGACGTTCAGTTGCTGAGTGACTTCAGCCTGAGGGTAGTCTTATTAATTAATTCAGGAACTCAAAAGCCAGATAATATTTCATCAAACTGGGCCTAATAAAATTCAATATCTGTTAGCTCAAAAAATGGTTTCATTCATGATGAATGAGATAAAATAGTAATAAGAGAATCTGTAACTCAACGAAAAGGGTTTATGAGTCTATAGGTTGTGCAGAAAAATAAAAATAAAGAATTAGTGAAAGTGCTACCAAGATCCGGGTTATTTCCAGTCTCGAAATGGTCTAGGACTTCGGAGTCAGTAGACTCGGCAAGTAGATATATTCTTGTGATCCTCTAAAAAAATATTCTGTCTGCATTTGAGAGTCAACGCAAGTTATGAATTTTAGAGTTTAATTTAATTTAGCGTTCGGTTGATATCAGACCCAATAGTCGATTATTTGAAAACGCCGCTGATACATTTGCTGTTTTTGATACAGTTTTTCAATTCAAATTAGGCATTCTAAAAGAGACTCAGGGAAAAATTGAAGCAAAAAAAATTGTCAAAATAATGTTCACTAATTCTTAACATTATTCCGGTTTTGCACTATGTATTGGATATATTTGAATTTCGAATATATTATTACTTTAATTATATAAAAAACAGTTGTTAACGGAAGTTTGTCACCACAACAGCATCAACATTATTTATTGAAATAATTAAGGGAGTGACATATGACAAATCGAAAGTGAGTCGATGTTAATCGTAAAACAAACATACGACGATAAGCAAACGACCCCAATATAAAAATTCATCTCTACCAAGTGAAAGTGAGTGAGAATAAATATAACCTGTTTCTGTAAAGCGATTGAATCAGATTTTTTGGACAATTTAATTTCTAGTTTCTAAAATGCTACAGAGCTTAAAACGGTTTCATGTAAAAAAATTATTTTAATTGATACAACATTGTTCCTAATGAGGATGCTTCTCTGTAATTATCTCCAATAAATGAATTCTAACTATAATAACTATTCACTATAACACCATAGTTGACGGAAAACAAACCAAGTTGTTGTGACAACAGTTTGATTTGCTTAACTTTGCTTAACTTTAGAGTTCAAATCAAAATATATCAATAACCAACATGAAGTTTACCCGCAATAATAAAAAAACCGATTGCCATCAATCAATCTAACGAATCATGGGTCAAAAAAATAAAAGCAATTCTTTGAAAAAAAATAACATTTTCATTTTTGTATAAACCTAAAACTTTTCAATGAAAAGTTGGTTAAGGATTTAAATCTCCCTGATTGCTTCCTAATATTTTTATGTTATATGACTCAAATCGAAAGGAAGGAGTATACCAATACACAAGCATATCGACAGTACTTACTTGGGTTTCATTCTCAATATCACTCAGAAAAATAATAAATAATATTGATTTATTTAGTTCAACTTTGAATTCGAGGGATGTTGGAATACAACAATGATGTTCTGTTTGTAACCGGAAAAAAAAACTCGTTAAGTATCTGATTGACAAGAGCGAATGAACCACAAACGATAAGAGAATACAGGGTAAACAAAAATTGTTAATACTCATGAATGGTAATTTACAGTGATCTTTCATTTGTGTGTACATTATATTTATATATATATATATATATATATATATAAAATATATATTTGCACAAGAAAAAGTTCCCATAATATATTTATATTATATATATATATATATATATATATATATGTATATACATTACTGGAAATTTTTCTTGGGCATTAGTTCGTGGTAGGATTAGAAAAAACACTAGTGAAATTGACGTTTCGCCTGAGTACTCATAGCTTCATCGGATACTGTTATTATAATTTACTTCTGTAATGTAGTACATGGTGCATTTGGTTGAGGGTTTTTTGATTGCCAACCTATATATTATATTTACATAGGACAAACAGGTACAACTTTCAAGCAACGCATATCTGAGCATAGAAACAGTTTTATTAAGGGCAAATCTAATTCAACTTTCGCTAATCATCTCCTGACTAAGAAGCACTGAACTTTTGCAAGTCAAAAAGAAAGTTCAAAAACTAGATTATCTAGAGAGCTTAGAGAATAACAAGGACAATAATTCACAATACTTATTAAATGACCAGATTATTTTGAATAGTTTGCCCCTGTCAAATCTGTTTACTAGAAATTGAATAACCTTTCGTCCAAAAATCACTTAATTACCTTATATCCAACTGACAATTTTTGGGGAAATCGTAGTGAAGTGTGTTTTTTAGTTCACTTTAATTATGGATTTTCATTGGCAGCGTCAATTAAAATTTTTTTATTTAGGAGCAATTTGTCCCCTCGTACTGTAAGGGTGTTTGAGTAAAGGCGTGGGATTTTTTTTTATACGTGAATGTTAGTATCGATTTACAGAAGAGCTGCCGGAGGTCCATCATTTGAGTTTCATTAAATGAAAGATCGGAAGAGTATCTGGGTGGCTTGCCGAATATGATTCTCAGGATCCGTTTTTGGACAATTTCTAGGGGTCTCAGTTTAGTTTTCCTCAATCCTCCCCATCCTATTATGCCATATTGAATGATAGATTCCACCAAGGAGTGATAAATTATCTTCAGGTGATTTACCTTGAGAGATTGCTCCATTTGTTTGAATTTAAAAATAAGTCGAAGGAGCTTATTTACTACTGTTTGAACATGGACATCCCACTTCAAGAAAGAGTCTACCATAATGCCCAGATATTCAAATGACTGTGCAAGTGCTATTGAGGTATAATTAATGGTTATATTTTCGTATGCAGGCAGTTGCTTTTCATAGGAAGTGAACGGGATGATTTTCGTTTTTTTGTGATTTAACGATAGATAGTTCACGTTAAACGAGTTAGTGAATTAAATCCTTTGATGCAGTTTCTCCTACCTTGTCCCAAGTGTTATCAACATACTAAAGCAGTGTCATCGGCGAAGGAAACGATTCTACCAGCAGAGTTTGTTGTGAGTAGGTCGTTCAAGTAAATCATGGAAAGCAACGGTCCGAGGACTGTCCCCTGTGGTACACCACAGGTAATTTCGTTGACAACATCCCATAACTGGAAATATAAGATGTATATAAAATAAGTATCATAGTTCAGAATAAAAAAAGGTGTTTCAAAAAGAATGTAAAACCTGAAAATTAGTACATGAAAACAAAAAGTGATGGTTGCTACGGAAGAAAAAAAATAAAAGGAGTGGAAAAATTTTTGTTTTGGAGAAACCGTGATGAAAATTTGATCCCTGAAAATCAACTAAGATATAATAACAACATAAGTATATCTGCTATTAGACAAGTCAAACCAAATCAAGAAACCACTAGGCTTGGAATCGACCAAGAAAACCATTTACCTCCAAATCACATGAGATTTCCTATGCATGACGCAACCAACAGCAAGGGGCCCTGTTGTTAGCGAATCATCCAGTTACAAAAGCCATACAACCAGCGGAACGAACACCAGGTTTTTTTTTTCAACAAAACTAAATAAAGTGAAAGTATTCGTGGCAGACATTTTCACAGTTCATTTAATAACACCTATCCACCGTATTGAACTTTCTTTCTCATTTATTCTCATAATCTCAGTATAACCTACAAAAAGTTATTTGCAAGTTCATTGATTGCGCATGGGCAACTTATTTGACATTTTCAATTCCATTGGCTGAATATTATATACAAATAAAGTAGATATCGCAGGCATAGGTAATTTAAGGATTCTATTGAATAAAAGAACATTCATTTGATTATTTTCTGGACTCATCATTCATCTTCTGATCATATTACAAGCTATATTTCCATAATGATGATCATGTCTCCATAGGCGAACCGACTGAGCTGCAGAAAGGTAATGAAAGAAAGGTAAATGGTATATTGAAAAAGGGTGAGAATATCATAGCCGGAGTTTATTGTTGTGATGAGTATATGAAAAGCACATAAAAAGAAGAGAAAAAAATAAATAATAAAAATTATAATCATACATAACAAATAAAACACAATACAATCATAATAAAACATCATCATAACAATATATATATATATATATATATATATATATATATATATATATCCCATTTGGGAGCCACTTTCAGTGGAAAAAAGTGGCTTTGCCTAGTCTTCAGGGCTTGACACTGAAAGAAAAAAAATTTCCAAGGAGGTAAGCAGATTGAGACCTTGGTTGGAAATATTTTTTTCCTAATTGACAACACCTGAGGAGTAGGCAGATTGAGACTTCAGGGGAAATCACATTCCTACCTCAGTGACTACAACCTAGGAATAGACAGGTTGAGACCTCGGTTGGAAATCACTCCAAACTTTTACTTTTATCAATTACTTATATACATATTTTATTTCCACTTTTCTTGGGAAATGGCTCCAAAATGGGAGCTGAAACGTCGAGGAAACATTTTTTCATCAATCTCCTTCAGGAAGATTGCCTGTCAAGTGAATTTTGGGTCACCCGGTATATTCAGCTTGGTTGATAATCAAACTACAAACCATCCACAATCTTTTGACAACATATTTTTTCCCCTTGTATTATCTTCAATACATATATTTAGAGTTCAAATGACAAGGTGAAAAGAAAAGATCATCCAATGTTTACTTCTCCGAAATGTATTCTCAGAAGTGCTAACTAGAGTTTGTAAATACAAGAAAAAATAGAAAACTGAAAGTGAGTGATCGTGAGTAGAAAGACAAACATAAAATTTCATTCATGTACCTAATCGGTTAATAAAAGTTTAAATAGGACAGCACCATCACGATGAGCTGAGATGACCGTTCAGTGAAACAAGTGAAAGTTATAAGTCTGTGAGAAATCAGCGACCCACTGGCGGTCAAGATCAAAAACTTGAACTTGTTTTTGTTCGGTTATAGCCGTGAATTTTATACCTGTTCTTCCTTTTAGTGTTGCACAATTATTATTGCAACACCTTCATATTTGATATCGCTCATAATATGAAAGCTGAGTTATGGATGGATAGAAAGTGTTTTATGAATATTCAAAGACCGGAGGAGGCCCAGCCATCCGGTTTATTCAACTTCTTTCTCAAATAGCACAGGAGCGTCCACTAAACGGATGTACACATACTGAAAATGGATGATCCATTGGATATAAATATGCAGTCCAATAACACGGAAAAATAGATATTCTATGGATATTTTTTGTTTTCAAATCCCACATTTATCATTCATTTCAAATGCTTAGATCTTTGCTCACCACCTAATTACCAACTAACATTGAAATAGTATACACGATTTCCGTTCTAGTGATATATATATATATATATATATATATATATATATATATATATATATATATATATATATATATATTTTTTTATTTAATTTTTTTGAGGAATTAGCGGGTACTCTTCTTTACTTTTCCAAGCTTTCATCAATTTATTTTGTCTTTATCAAGGCTAAAAAACAAGAATGGTTAGAAAATATCAAATATAAAAAATTGCTGTGAAATTATATGTAAAATGAGTTGAATTAACGAATATAAGTGTATAAAATATATCGACATTATGACGTAAAAAAATTCTCACACTGCTAGACATTTGCATTTGCCGATATATTCTATAGACTTTTATTCCTTGATTTATCTCATTTTACATTTAAGTTCAAGCAATTGTTCATATTTGATATTTTTGAACCATTCTTGTTTTTTAGCCTTGATAAAGACAAAATAAATTGTCGAAAGATTGGAAAAGTAGGGAAGAGATTTTCTTTATACAAAACCAGACTGAATACCCGCTAATTCCTCAAAATAATATAAGTACAGTCGAGAAAATAATTCACTATATATATCTAATATGTAAAATTCTCGTGAAACGGTGTTTGTAATTAAACTCCTCCGAAATGGCTCGACCGATTCTCATGAAATATTGTGTGCATATCGGTTAGGTCTGCGAATCGGACAACATCTATTTTTCATCCCCCTTAATGTTAAGGGTGGTCCATCCCTTATATATTTTTTTAAATGATACAGCATTCAAAAATACATACAACCCTGAATTTTAACCCTTCTACGATCAACCGCTATTTTTCCATCGCGATTTTTATTTTCTTTATTTTATCTACAGATCCGCAATAGGGTTGCAAGATGGCAATCGAATGAAATAATTGTAGTACGATAAATTGAAACGGGATAAAGGAAACGGGATAATAAGGAAACAAAAAACGGGAAAAAGGATAACAGGTGAAGGAAGGGAATAACGGGATAAAAAAAAACGGGATAACAGGAAAACGGGATAAGGGGAATAACGGGATAACGAAAAACGGAAAACGGGAAAACGGGATGGAAGGGATAAGGGAAAAACGGGATAACCGGATAATGAAAAAATGGGATAACAGGAAAACGGGATAACGGGAATAACGGGATAAGAAAAACCGGGAAAACGGGATAACGGGATGGAAAAGGGATAAAGGGAAAACGGGATTAAAAAAACGGGAGAACAAAAAATGCGATAAGGGGAATACGGGATAACAAAAAAACGGGATAATGGGAAAAAAAGGGGATAACGGGAAAACGGGATAACGGGATAAAGAAAAAACTGGATAGCTAACGGGAAAACGGGATAACGGGACAACAGGAAGCGGAAGGAGTCAAGAGCATAGTCCAGATGGAACACCATAAAGGAAAACATAGAAAAAAAGAAATTCTACGCGGAAGAGAGTTTTCGGGAAAAACATTTTAGGGAACATAGAAATGTGGACAGGACAACGTCTGTCGGGTCAGCTAGTATATATTTATATATATATATATATATAAATATATATATATATATATATATATATATATATATATATATATATATATATATATATATATATATACAGTGCTAGTCAAAAGTCCCCTCCCCCCCTCGTATCTTTTGAACGGGTATACTTATAATAATGAAATTTGGAGGGTGGAAATAAACGGATGTAGGCTTCTCAACTGGTCATAACAGGTGACGCAATAGTCATAAATGACGTCACAAGGCCACTGTGACCAATAATTTTAAATGGGACCCTATGGCAAGTGACAGCTCGTTTGAAAGGTATTGAAAATACCTATTCAGTCATACCAATTTTGTTTGGGTTTCGGCTGATTTTGATTGATAAATTGAAGAAATACGAAAATTATAGTTTCGCATTTAATTAATAAAGATTTTAAAGTACGCCTCTGGTTAATTGTCAAAAAGGTTGACGTTTTCGAATTCTCTACTTGTCAAAAGTGTTTATACCTTGAAAATTTACCTAAGCTATTGTTTAACGAGACGTTTAAGTGTTTACATAGGCAAAATGGTACGTACTGTAGCCGACAAAGTGGCAGCTATCTTAATAATTGGTGAATGTAGAAACAATTTCCATGCAGCGAAACGACTGTTCAATGAGAGTTACCCCGATCGCCCTATATCGAGGGTTTATTTGAGGGAGCTTCTTCGGAAGTTTGAAGCATCAGGTAGTGTTCAAGATGCCAAACGATCTGGTCGACCAACAATTAGTGATGACAAAAAATTGACATAATTGGAGAAATGGTAGTAAACCCTACTTCTTCCACAGCCCAAGTTGCGTCTATCTGTGAAGTCAGTCAAAGGACAGTACATAGGGTGTTGGCTAAAAACAAATTTCATCCATACAAATTAAAAATGGTGCACCAACTTTCAGATGATGACCCCGACCGAAGACTAGAATTCTGTGAAACTATGTCCAATAAAATGAACCAACAACCAGGCTACATACAGACAATTTGTTTTAGTGACGAAAGTACTTTCTTTCTCAATGGAAATGTTAACACTCAAAATGTGAGGTATTGGAGTGACACAAATCCTCACATCTTTCCTGAAAAACATACTCAATTTCCAGAAAAAGTAAATGTTTGGGCAGGTATTTTGGAAAACCACATAGTTGGGCCTCTTTTTCTCAATGCTAACTCAACCGGTGAATTGTATCTGGAGATGTTACAAAATGATATTGAGGCGTTAATTCTTGAAATTCTAGAAGATAATCCAGATGAATTCGACAACTTGGAAATAACGTTTCAACAAGATGGTGCTCCTGCACACTATTACGGTGCAGTAAGACGTTACCTAGATGAAGAATATCGTGGTAGATGGATTGGACGACGAGGTTCGATCGATTGGCCAGCTCGGTCACCGGACCATACACCATTAGATTTTTTCTATGGGGTACTTGAAATCTAAGGTTTACGCTACAGCACCTGACAGTATTGCCATTCTGAAACAACGAATTGTTGAAGAATGTAGGGCAATTTCCGCTGACACACTGGGACGAGTACGACAAGAGTTTAGCAATAGGATGCATTACTGCCAGGAAGTAGATGGAGCACATTTTGAACACTTATTATGAGAACTGGTTCTTAAATCTTCATTAATTAAATGCGAAACTATAATTTTCGTATTTCTTCAATTTATCAATCAAAATAAGCCGAAACCCAATCAAAATTGGTATGACTGAATAGGTATTTTCAATACCTTTCAAACGAGCTGTCACTTGCCATAGGGTCCCATTTAAAATTATTGGTCACAGTGGCCTTGTGACGTCATTTATGACTATTGCGTCACCTGTTATGACCAGTTGAGAAGCCTACATTCGTTTATTTCCACTCTCCAAATTTCATTATTATAAGTATACCCGTTCAAAAGATACGAGGGGGGAGGGGACTTTTGACTAGCACTGTATATATATATATATATATATATATATATATATATATATATATATAAATAAATATATATATATATAGTGCTTCTCAAAAGTTTTTCCCCCCCCTCTTATTTTTGGGACGATTATACATAAACAAGCGAAATTTGGAAACTGAGTATTAAAGGTTGTAAACTTCCCTACTAGTGATGATAGATGACGAAATCGTCAAAGATGACGTCACGAGGCCATTGTGACCAATAATTCTGAATGGAACCGTACGGCAAGCGACACCTCTTTTGAAAGGTATCGAAAAAACCTATTCAATGATACTAATTTTGTTTGTGTTTATGGCAGTTTTGGCAAATCTCTTCTAAAAAACGCAAAGCTGTGATGAATTAAATCAGTTAATACTGAAATTCCAGATTCAAGCTCCGCCTCTGGATGGTTGTCAAATAAGCTGACGTTTTTGTTGGTCTCCCCAATTCGACGTTTTTGTAATTGTCTAAGTTTTTGTACATTTAATAATTTGTGTATTGTTGATCGAACGTTTAACTGTTCCAGCTGCTTTTGGTACTTTCAATATTTCTGTACATTTTAATAATTTGGTAAACTGTTGTGAGCCGAACGTTTAAGTGCTTCAAGAAGCGAAATGGTACGTGCTTTAGGTCATAAAGTAGCAGCGATCCTAATTCTTGGTGAAACTGGACAAAATATTCATGCAGCAGAACGCATTTTTAATGAGAGGTTTCCCGATTGCTCCGTTTCGAGGACTTATTAAGAGAGCTTCTTCGTAAGTTTGCAACAACGGGTAGTTTTAATGATGCGAAACGATCTGGCAGACCACAAATTTCTGATGAGAAAAAAATTGATATACTGGCAGAAGTAATAGTTAATCCTACTTCTTCAACAACTCACGTTGAATCTACCTGTGAAGTCAGTCAGTCGAAGTACAGTACACAGAGTGTTGAAAGAAAAAACAAATTTCATCCATACAAATTGAAAATGGTTCATCAACTCTCAGACGACGACCCAGACCCAAACCTAGAATTTTGTGAAAATATGGAAACTTAAATTAACCAACAGCCAGACTATGTCAAAACAAGTTGTTTTAGTGACGAAAGTACTTTCTATCTAAATGGATATGTAAATACACAGAATGTGAGGTATTGAGTGCGCAAATCCTCACCTGTTTCGTGAAACACATACCCAATTTCCCCAGAAGGTGGATGTTTGGGCAGATATCCTAGGAAACCACATCATTGGGCCTCTTTTTTCAAATAATAATTTTACTGGTGAGGTTTACCTGGAGCTGTTGCAAAACGCAATAAAACCGTTAATCCTTGAAATTTTGGAAGTCAATCCAGATGAATTCTGCTCTGCTCCCCCACACTATTACGGTGCAGTAAGACGGTACTCGGATGAGGAGTATCGTGGTAGATGAATTGGACTACGAGGTTCAACGGAATGGCCAGCTCGATCACCGAACCTCACATCTTTGGATTTTTTTACGTGGAGGTACCTCGAATCGAAGGTTTACGCCACTGAACCTGACAATATTGACGTTTCAAAACAACATATTGTTGCAGAATGTGAGGCTGTTTCCGTAGACACATTTGCAAAAGTACGAGAAGAGTTTAAAAATAGGATATTTCACTGTCAGGAAGTGAATTGAGGTCACTTCGTGCAATTCCTCAAGTAGATACTGATTCTTAAATCTGTAATTATTATCATACTGAATGGAATTTAAATTTTAATGTTTACTAATGAGCCATTAAAACTGCCATAAACACAAACAAAATCAATATCATTGAATAGGTTTTCTCGATACCTTTTGAAAGAGGTGTCGCTTGCCGTAGGGTTCCATATAAAATTATTGGTCACAATGGTCTTGTGACGTCATCTTTGACGATTTCGTCATATATCATCACTAGTAGGGAAGTTTACAACCTTTAATATTCAGTTTCCAAATTTCACTTGTTTATGTATAATATTTCCAAAAATAAGAGGGGGGACGACTTTTGAGAAGCACTGTATATAATGATATTTTCTAATTGACTGAACGCCTGATTTATTTTTTGCATCAGAATAAAAAACATTATGTCAGAATTTCACAATCTAGCTGGTAAAACCTAATATTACCGAGAAACAGGTTATATCTCGAAAAATATCGGTGTTATGAGACAATTTCACGTGGGTTGCACTCCAGGTGTGTACGTAATGAGGGAGGTTTTTTCGAATCCCATGACGGAATTCTACACCCTAGCCGATGAAATCAACTGCTATTATAAAACGGGTTATATCTTAGTATCAGGAGAATAAAATTTTGCATAAAACTCACATTCCAGGGTTAGGTATGTACTGAAGAAGGATTTTCAAAAATTTGAATCTAAAGTAGTTGGAGCTACCCCCTGAATACTGGAATCATTCTTGTCTATTGAACTATCAATTGAAAAAGCGGCATTGTCATGAAATTTGCAGCCCAGGCGGTAAAAACTAACTCTATTATGAAACAGTTTATATCTCAAACGATATTAGTAAGAGTAGAATGGAATTTTGTTCGAGCGTTACATACCATACTTAAGTACGTACTAATGAAGAATTTCCCAAAATTCGAGCCTCAAGTGGCTGAAGCTATCTTTCGAAAATTTGAATAATTTTAATTCATAAAACTATTCATTAGAATAAACCAGCACAAAACGTGAATTTTATTTTATTTTTTGCCTAAGGAAAAGTTTGTCATTTTTGAATTTTGCATTCTAAGCAGTGAAAATCGACCCTTCTCATAAAACAGGTTATATCTCAGAGTATCGGTAATTGACGAATTTTGCACGAGGGTTTCATTCCAGGTGAGGGTAAGTACTGAAAATTATTTTCCAAAATTTGAATCTCAAGTGGTTGAAACTACTTCCTAAGAATTCGAATAATTTTTATATTTGAAATTTTTATATTCTAATCTACTATTTTCTTGCAAAGTTTTGATCTGAAACTGGAATAAGTTGTGTCTCAATAAATAAAGTATATATTATCCCAACGAAAATTATGGAAAATTTACCTTTCCACCTTCGAATAGGTCAGCCCTGAATGCAGCGATGCTGAACTTTATCTCATATTTTTGTCAGATTCACAACAATTTGCAAGTCGAGAATTGGGATATCAAAATAATTTCCTCCATCAGATTGAAGACAAAAATTGATGAAAAAGCCATAATAATGGCACTTTTAACGGATACATCGTCTAAATCAGCTATGAGAAATGACAAAATGTGTGAAATAATTTTTCTTAAAATTCCATCTACACAATTATGGATTGTTTTTCGATAAACTCACTTTGAGAAACGAAAAATATATCAAAATTGTATTTTTTTTTGCATCGAATGAAAAAAGAATTTGAGAAAGTACGACCCCGAAATCCACGCCGGCAAAGCCGCGGTTATAGGCTCCAGTATATTAACGTCAATATTTCAACGAAAACGTCAGTATACCAGTTGGCCAGTTCATAACGCTCTTGAATTTGATTATTTTTCAGCCGATCCCTCATATTTCTTTTTTTTTTTAATATGGATATTTCGAATACTCAATGTATGCACGACAAAGAGAAATATAAAATAAGTCAATCTAATTTTCCTATTTTCTACAAAAGATATTGTATGTTAACAAAGAGAGAATGGATAAGATAATTACAGTTTTAATAATTATCACTTATAATCTCCCTAGAGCATGAATTATTGCCGAAAATTTTTTGTGTACATGAATTTTTTGAAAAATTCATGTACAAGACAAATTTCCCGCAATTAATCCAAGCACGTGGGGGATTCGGTAAGAAAATTGTATACCGGAATTATATTTAAATAGAAAACATAAGGTAAATATTTATTTTGACGTTATTCACGAATAAATAGAAGGCTGCGTGTAATGGGAGTTTTGGGGGATTTTTTTTTCTGATTTTCTCTGTTTCCTAGTAAAATAAAATATATAATATCAGATAAACTATTATGTAAAAATTAATTGATTTCATACAATTTTCTTACTAGGTTTCAGAGAAATGTCAATGTTGATTAAAAATGAAAGTGGATGTTCTATGGGGAATTTTATTTTTATTTTCCCGTGCCCTAGTAAAATATGATTTATAATATCAGATACATTATTATATAAAAATTATTGCTTTCATATAATTTTCTTACTAGGTTTCAGGGAAATGTCAATATTGAATACAAACAAAGGTGATATACAGCAAAAAATATATAACTATACCTATACATATTTACTTAAATATTTTTTATATTCTTTAAGGTTTAATTCTAAGAAGAATTAATATATTAATAATTTGTTTTTCAAATAATTCAGGAAATCAAGATATTTTATTCTTTATCTAAATAGAATGTTGTTGGCGTATGTTGCAGGTTGAAAAAATATTTCTAAAGTTAGCTATGTCTTTGACATTCACTATTCCTGTCAATCAATATTTTATTTGTGGCATTATAAGTTCCTCATAACATTGTATACAACCATAAGTTAGTGAAAAAGTGATAATAAAATGAACTTTCAATCGTATGAATTGTGTTCCTTTTGCAAAGAATCACAGCACATTAAAATGTACCATGAAAATGTAAAATATCTAACATACCTAGTGGAAGAATCTGGAATAAATCTTCTTTCGGACACAAATCTAATACTCAAAGAAATAAACTGGTGTCTCAGTATTATTTTTATTTTATGAAACACAGGCATATTGTTAAAAAAAACACCGGTTCTGTGTTTTATTCACCACTTAGGAAAGAGGAGGTAGAAGTGGAATCTTTAAAGAATTTCAAATTGATTAATGATATTATAGAATGTACACTTCAAAGAACTGTTGTAATATTTCCAACTTATGAAGTAAGTAAATAAAAAATATTGTCAATATTACTTCAATATTATTTTTGTCTAATTATATGATAGCTGTCATGTGCCGGGAAATTTCCACTTATTCATTTCACGTCTACATGCTAATGTGGATGAATAATTTTCAGAGAAATGCTGGTTACCATAGTAACAATGTCGAAATAAAGCATCTGATTGGTTGAAAATGACTGGTATAAAATTTTCATCACAGAATCCGGTTTGGAAGTATAGACAGACTTTTTGTTAGACTTACTTTCACTGAAACATCATCTGTGATGTTGAATTGATTGTTTGGTAACCGTACAAAAAAAATCTAAGCATTAATTGGAGGCTATCTGCGATATGTATCCAATTTGATAGTGAACCACGTTATATTCAAACTGGTCCAGTCAACCAGCGAAGTAGCAGTTCAAAACTCATCAAAAGCCTGTATATCAATTGATGATTCTTAAAATTTAAAAATGGTTATTCATCCAGTATCCGTTAAGAAACAGTCAATAGAATAGATACATCAAATAACAAAATGAAAAAAACATGGTCCATTATAAATGACTTGAGGGATAAACCAGAATACCAATAACTGCAAATGAAATAAATGATTTCTACTGTTCGATTGCCAAAAACCTTAACGAAAATACTATAGTACCATATGACCCCTCTATACATCTTGAAGATTTTGAAAATGAAAATTATTTGATATTATATGATACAAATATTGACGCATTGTTCGAAGTACTAAAAGAAATGAAAAATAAAGAAGCAGTGGCTTTTCCATGAAAATTTTCGAAAACCTCCAAAGAGTTGCGCTCAATACATCAGTCTCACTAATAAATCTATCGTCTCGTGATGGTATATCTCCGTCTTTTCTAAAAAGGTCCATAGTAATCCCATTGCACGAAGACGGTAATGTAGACGATCACTCAAATTTCAGATGAATATCCCTCATACCGACTTGCAAAAATGATTGAAAAACTCGTCAAAAAAGAGTCAATGAGTTCCTTAGCACATTACCTTCTGTTATTATTGGAGGAGATGATTTCTAAAATTTCAAGAAGATTGAGTTCATTGCATTTATCCACAAATGTGTGAGATTTCTGGGTCCTCATCGATTTGAAAATTGTATTCCGAATTAATTATGTGATCAGCAAAAAAACTTTTTGGAACGAAGTTCCTTATCGCGCGTTGCGAAAGGGGGCTGGACGGAATAAATTAAGACCAAAAGTTGTAACGACACTTTTTGCTGTAGTTGTAAGCCGTGCGGCGTGCGCGTGTTTCTCTGTCTGTCTCTCTCTCTCTCATATAGAAAGCAAGCCAGTTATTTTCGTTTCGTCTTTCTATTTCGCATTGAACAATGTGGTGTCGCGACGATTATTTTTGTTGAGTGTATACAGGTTTTTGTACATAATAAATAATAAAAATAATAACAATAATGAATCCTGACAGTGTTTCTGCACAAGTTCCGGATATTGCTGATGGAGTTAGGTAAGTAGAGATTTTATACAGACAATAATAAATGCTTATGTATTTTTAGCAAGTACGCATTTTAACCTCTCTTTACTATTGTGCTAACCAAGTCATACGCCTTATAATCTCCCCATTATTGTGTGTTTAGCAAGTGTACGCGTCATAACTTTAATAAATTCAAAAGCAAATTATATTTATATATTACAATATCAATGCGTATGTACTAAAATTGAGCCTACTGATTAAGTTTATATTACATTATATTTGTTAATAATAAAAAAAATATTATTATAACTTGAAAAAAAAAAAAATTATTACAATTCCTTCACTAATTAATCGAAAGGATCTTCGTTCCATCCGGGTGTCCCTTGACACCTCTCAACTTTTTGTGAATGCTTGGACAACGTTAGAGATGTTTTTGAATATACTTGACATGTTCCATGACTCTTGTGATAATCTTTCTTTCCCTCTGACCGATACATTGAGTATTGCAAGTTAGAAATTAACTAAAGTATTGAATGAACTCCAGACCTGTTATGTAAAGGGATGTTTACGATCGAGTGTGGTGACAAGTGTGAAATGGGATGATAATATCTCAGTATCTATTCGAAACGTTTCGAACTTCACAGAA
>JAFIRS010001860.1:0-102500 GCA_018342105.1 Gonioctena quinquepunctata | reverse complement strand
AGCTCTTAGTAAAAACACGAGTGAACAGTATGTTTTCCACAAATTGTCTATTTTGTCAACGCTTCCAGAACAGAGATAATACAACGGGAGTCCAGCAATTCCATAGTTCACGATCTCCAGAAAGCCATAGCCGTATTAAGCATTACTACTATATCGGACGAATTAAATATAATAACCAATTGACGCGGAACTAATCGACCTACTAATCATTTTAAGACTAATTGTCGTGTAAAACCTACTCGAGTGAATAAGTGTGAAACAAGGGGAGATATGTAAGTTTTCTATATTTATGTTTATGGCAAAACCAACCTTTGGAAATGTGTATATGTCTGAAAAGTATCTCCATGGTTTGAGGATTACAAAGATCTCAAAGAGAAATATTTCAGCCGTTTGTGGCAATTGAATTTCAAGATTGTTCTTTTAGTAAAATTATTCCTATTGTTAGCCCACTGCAGAATTATCTGCCAATACCTTTACATTAGTTTTCATTGTATGAAGATTGTTTTATCATTCGTCCATAGACGATTGAGAGAATTGTGTAATTTTTTATTAAATATATATGTACATTCTTAACATTTTATGAGTGCATTCTTTTATTCATCTTCTTTTATGAATAACTTCTCGAATCTTTCTGAACGGTAGTATTTCCTGAATAAACAGCCCATGTTCCGGTATTGAAAGAAAGGAACTTGATCTATGTTGACCGCTCCATAGATCATATCCGGTTCGACGCTATTCAGATAGTCGATGCTCTCAATACTGTTTTTTCCAATCTAACGAATTATGTCTGGTATTACAGGTGTGGTGTGTTAATTCACAACATCCCGTAGTCCAGCCTTATAACAACGCATAAGTTCTCAACTACATAATCACACACTATTTATACTTGAAATTTCAGCTTTGGTAAAATGAGGTGGTTTGCTAGCTCTGGGATTATGTTTCTCAAAGTTACGTAATAAAAAGCACCCCATGCTTTCCGCCAGAGTCGTGAATATTAAAATTATTTTTTAATTTTTAGTGCTTTAAAAAAGCGTGTTTGTCAGTTTTTTTAAATATATTTTTTTTTATATTTTCAACTTGAATTGAAAGGGATCACATATCGAAATTGGAAAAAATACTGTGTGAAACACGTTGGGAAACCCTAATTTTCGTAACTGGCTTCCTTTCGCGGAACTCGTTTCACTCGTTCCGCAGAAATTCGTTCATCACGAAAAATAGTGCTTTTCCCAACTAGTTGCACAAATAACTATTTCATCACCAGTTGTGAAAAATTTCACTTTTCGCAACTGGTGATGAAAAGCAAAACATTTGATAACGTCAAAGAGTTTTAAAAAGTGTTACTTTAAATGTCAAAATTGAAAAAAAAACAATGATAACAAAATTCTGGTGTGGGGAAAACTCTTTATGGTACTCCCATTCAGTGAGGGAGTTCTGTAGACTCCTTTCCTCAGGTTTATTCACCAAAAATTGAACCAATTATTTTCATCATCATGATTATTTCAAAAATTATTATTTTTCTGACAAAATTTGTGATACATGAGATGTCCAGCGATGAGAAGGCTGACTGTCATGAATTTATCGTTTTTGAAATTTTGTTATAAATGTCATATAGCCAAAAAATATGTATAGAAGACTTCTGTGGATCTTGATCAATCCATAAATTGTCAACAAAAACATTTATCATTTTCAAAATTTATTTCTAAAAATTATATGGAATGTCATTGATCAATTTTTTTTAAAATAGATTAACAGAGTTCAAATTGATCTGGAAAAATTCCTAGGCGTCACATACAAATTCATTTCAATGAATTGTTTCTCGTAAATTGAGTTTTGAAAAGCCTCTCTATAATAAATATTTTGCTAATAAATAACAATAAATTATAATAAATATATATCCTACATAAAACACGTGGATGAACAGGAACAGTCTAGTTAATATAACCAATTTTGTTATAACAAAAGATCATACAAATAATATTTACACGAAGACTACCAGTTCTCGAAGTTCGACTACGTCCATGTCTTCGTCGTTTTCTTGAAGTATATGAAGCCATCATTAACTGAAAATCGAATAATATTAGTCATAAGGGGACACTTCTGTACATTCATATTTCCATGCAGGGAAAGATTTTTTGTTACATATTGAAAAAAACATCACAGCATTTTCAGACATTTGATTTGTTATAGGAAATTGTAGGAGATCAACCAAACAATCAGATATATAGAAATTTCACTTGAATTTTGGCGAAATAGCAAAATTTTATGAAGCTGGATAATAGGTAGAAGTTTTCAATATTCATTGAAGATAATTATTTTCTTGATTACAGCAATACATGTTCTTATTTGAGTTACCTGGATGAAATTTCGGGTTAAGTTTTCTTGGTTATGAACTACTTCATCCCGAAATTAACCCAACGCATTGAACAGTTGGAAAGGTACACTAATATTCAAAACGGCTTCTATCCTCAAGGTTTCACAATTGTCGTAATATTCTCAAGTTTATAGAAAAGTTTGGCATATAATTTGCCTACATTGGAATTATAATAAAAACTTTTTTCGAATATTTCAAACATATTTATGCACAAAGAATTTATTAGCCTTATTTCAATCGGATGGTTGGAAAATATATCCTTCAGTTTACCATTAAATTATTCAGCAACTCAGCACATTATGAATGTGCATGTAAAAAAGGTTCAGAGTGATTGAGGAACAGTTGTTCATGGGTTCATTGAATTGATTCCTTCACTGCATTTTCAATTTGAATCGCATGCAATATTTTCTCCTGGTAGCCATGATTGATTGGGTTGAGTTCTATCGCCTTTGCTGTGGCCACTAATCGTTGAGAATCTGATAGTGAAGCGACATGAATCTGGTATTACGACTTTCGGTTACGCCGATGACCTGGTCGTCGCATGACGGGATGATATCCAATCGCATGCGGACAAACCCTGAATATAATCAGAAACTGTTGGTTCAGTGCTGGTTCCATTCACAAAGAGGCGAAAGTACGAACTGAAAGTCTCAACCCTGAATGGAACTCAGCTAACTTTTTCCAAGGAAGTCTATAACCTAGGCGATATAATTGACCAAAGACTAACATGAAACAGTCATATCAATTACATTTTTTCTAAGGCTTCAGCGCAACCTGGATACGCCTCAGAGTTTCTGTCGAAACATGGTATACTGGTTATATCAAATGACAATCAAACCCATGCGTAGGCCTCATCAATATGATGGCAAACCCAAATCAAGCTGCCTAAAGTGCAGCGGTTAGCCTTACTGGAAATGAAGGGGCTATATCTACGTGCCTCACTGCAGGTATTGCTGAACCTTCCGCCCAGCATTTGCTTGTAATGGAAGAAGCGGCAAATAGTGCCCTCAGACTGTACCAGGTATCAAACTTGTAATCTGGAAATATCATTGGACATCTGGAGATTCAGGAAAATATTCCGCTTGAATCCAGGTGCAAGCCTTCAGATAGTATGCCAGCTAGGCACGACTTTGAAGTGAGTTATGAATTGATTAGGAATAATCACCATACATTCACAACGAACGGGCCTCAACTAGAAAGGAATGCATCAGTGTGGTTCCAAAATGGATGAGACGGCTGGAGTGGGAGTGACAAGTCCTAGTTTTGGGGTCTCACAACCCCTAGGCAGAGCCCCAACAATTTTTCAGTCGAAAACCCATGGTATAGAAATTTGCGCCCAAGAAGTTACAGGGGACAAAGATCTATATCAGACAGCCTAGCAGCACTACTAGCTCTGAAGTCAAGCATTCGTGAGTCTAGACTGACTCTCCCTAAGATACTTGGCTACGAACAATCAGGTTACTTTGATGTGGGTGCCAGGTCACAAGTGAATCAAAGGCAATGAAAAATCCGACAGCATTGACGAGAAAGGGGTAAACACTCAATTTTCTGGTCCAGAATCCTTCTGTGGTCTTTTCAAAGCCCATATCAGGAAAGAGATTTGGCGCTGGGAAGCTGACCAAATCAAAACCCACTAGGGCAGAGACAAGCGAAAAAGGCTTCTGAGCTCATCGCTAAAGAAAGCTGAACAGCTCCTCGATTTGGAGAAGATAGACTTGAGACTGGTAACGGGACTGCTGACCGGACATTGTCCTCTGAGGTATCACCTCAAAAAATGGATAGATCAGACAGTGAACCGTGCCGTTACTGCAAGAACTTCGCTAAAACTGCAGAACACCTGTTCGACTGCCAAGTGCTGTTTTGTGAAAGACTTTGGAGGGGTTTCATCAACGCCATCAGACATCAGGATCTCAGCTCCCAGTGAACTGTTACGCTTAGCTTGAATAAATGAAGGATGATGTACAAAATACGGTCAAGGTACGGAGAGGCTGGAGGGCCATATCGACCCCCCTACAATCTACATGCTTGATTGGAAGAAGTTGGTCCCTATGAGGTTTTCGAGAGTATATCATATAGACGAATTGAGGTAGGAAATCGATACACCTCAAAATGTTCCTGGATTGTCAAAACAGAAATTATAAGTTCTGAGGGGGAAATTAAAATCCCAGAAGAGAAAGGCGAGATTCGTTAACATTCTTGAATATCTGGAGATAATAGTCATGGAGGAGGTGATTTCAAAAAATTATTTCTCAAAAAGGGGGTGTTCGGCAAACTAAGCGCTCAACAATGTAATCATAGCTCGACTAACTCTATCAAGTTTGTCTGGCAGAAACTGCTCGAACTGGAATGAGATATGTTATCTCGGAGGAATGAAGTATCTGAGCAACTTTTCGAAAATGTTTTATAGTATCCGAGTTTTATGGAGCTTAATTTGCGATGATTCTGATATTATCGTTCCATCAAAAGTGTTTTCACACCAAGAGTAGAATTCGACGATTGCACGCTAATTGATCCAACTGATATCGTTACATTGGACGAAATATAATCTTCAGCTTCAGTAATCGTTACATTGAAGTACATCAGGTGATACGATTTCCATTTCAGGACTTTTTCCAGACCATAAATGCCTGTTTCTTCAAGTTGACTTGGATATCATAAACGATTCAGAAATTCCAAAACTTAAATGTGAAAGAAAGGAAATGATTCTTGATAGACCTCAATGGTTTGCTGAGCAGAGAGGACGACTGTTGGAAGTGAAACGAGCTTAGGAGGAGCGACTGCAGATCTAGAAACAAGGGAAGGTGGATCGCCGACAATGGGAGGAGGAACAAATTGAGAGAAAAAAGAGAGGAGGAAGATCGACGACAACATGATTGGAAACAAAGAGAGGAAAAAAAACAGGAGCAGAAGCATACAAAAAATACTAAGATTGGCTAGCATATCGGGACGCTAGTTATAGTAAAGCCGTCACGGTCATCCACATCGTCAAAATTGGAAGAATCTCCGATAGTTCAACCATGCCATATGTACTATAGACACAGGTGCATTAGTTTATCTGGTTTGCCTTGCTATACTTGGGTCGAATAGTGTGGAAGCACTTACGTCAAATTTCATCCTACGAAGGGTCACTTTATAAAAAGCACCGATTCGAGGAAAAGCTGACATCACATCAATATGTAGAAGACTCCGAATGATAGGAATAGTTTTTGTGTGCAGACATAGGTGAGGAGTGCTTCTAAGGATGGATTTGATGGATTTTCCCTCGATGATGAGCCGGGAACCATGAGATTAGTCGTGAAATGATTCATTTTAACAACACCAGCTGAAAGAGTGAGTCTATGAAACTATGCATAGTTGAAACTGTGAGTATACAGGAGTACAGAGGCTATATATTATAAAATGACTCGGTTGCTGCGTTGGAATATTCAGATTTGCAAATTTATACGGATATTTTATTATTTCCAAAGCTAGCTTAAGAATTGCTAAAGTATTTCCTTATAAAATTACAGGTCAAAAAGAGGATTCTATGGAAGTATGCATGTGAATTGAGTGAGTAGCAGACTGCGAAATGAGTGGATGCCCGAATTGAAGAGGCAGAGTTGATGACTCACTGAGAATCATCTTTGGATCTTCTGTCACCCATTGGATACGAAACCGCCATGACATCCAATGTAGAAGAAAGAGACATGTTCGAATTCGTGGAGACATCGAAAGAATGAGTCAACCTGGTTTAGAACAGGAGAGGTACCGGTTTAGCCCATCGAGTTTGACGCCATCAAAAAGATTACCATTTGCAAAACGAGGTTGAGAAAATGAATCTAGGAATCATCGTGTTGTCAATGGTTTGCCGGGGTGGAACTAGTTTCAAAGAAGGATGGGTCTACAAGATACCGAAGTGGGCATATATGGTTGGGAAAAGAATGATGGGCTTACTTGAAAAAATTGTCATAACTTGATGATGGCATGCTTATGGGAAGTGAGTTGAAGGACCATCTGTGTAACCTGGATGAAGTCTCTGGAAGACTAACAAGTGTCAACCTCAAACCGAATGTTCTCTCTCACGGAAGCAAGTTGATTCATTGTGCCACACCTCAACTGGTATATCGAAAGTGAATCAAACGCAGCGCTTCGTTCGAACACAATATTGGCATGTGCACAAAAACAAAAAAGCCTCCGTAGATTAGAGGACTCGGACCTCTCTTATCGTAGTCGAAAGATCAAGGAAAATCACCGAGAACTATACCAGAGTGATGTTTGAGTCCGATAGGAATTACAGTGTCACCAGGAAGGAACTTTTAGGTATCGCCAGAGTGGTGATCACTTCCACAAATACTTATATGGAGGGTTGTTTTGCATCAGGATCGATCACGCGCCTTGGAGTGGCTACTGGATATGAAAAATCTAGAAAGACAAATAGCTGGATTGATTGAAAATCTGAACTAGGACCATTTCAGAATCAAACATCGCCCAGAATGACGCAGCACGGCAGCTGCCTCATCTGGATAACCTTGTCCAGAAGCAAATAAGCACTATCAACGTATTGAAAGAGTCGCTGATATCAGACAAACGAATATGTCAACTGATTACAAATGGACTACCGCATGAGACAGGAACAAGAAACCGATTCAAATATTTGGAACTTTCCACATTGGAAAGAGAATAGTACCATCGATGGACACGTCTAGAGTGACGTATCATTCCAAAATCAAACATCGCCCAGAACGACATAGTACGGCAGCTGCCTCATCTAGATACCTTGTCCAGAAGCATATAAGCACTGTCCACGTATTGGAGGAGTCGCTGATATTGGACGAACGAAAATGTCAACTGATTTCAAGTGGACTACCGCATGAGACAGGAACAAAAAACCGATTAAAATATTTTGAATTTCCCACATTGGAAAGAGAAGAGTACCATTGATGGACACGTCCAGAGTGAGGTATCGGACATTGGATCCTTTATTCGGAGAAATGTGGTCACAATGAGATGTGGGAAAAAATGTTACTCAACTGGGTCTGTCGGTCAGCTGATGCCTCAATGGGTTCTGCACAGAAAATGATATGTGGAGTCTTAAAGGAGATGCATGAAGAAAAATCAAGACATCCGGGAGTCAACAAATTTTTTGGACAAAGTCAAACACATTTCCTACTGGGTTCAACGTCGGGGGATGAAGCGAGCTGGTGTGGATAATATTCAGAGTGCCAAGCGACTGAAGGTCCCAAATCAAATTCTACAGATGAGCTGAAGGAAAACAACATCAGTGCTTCATTTGAACGGATTGCAATTGATATTGCTGGACTATTTCTTGTGACGGATGGTAGTTACAAATAAATCCTTGTTGCCATGGACCTCTCCAGCAAATGGACGGAAGCTTTTGCCATGGCAGACCAAGAAGAATAAAAGGGCTGGGACTGACACCTTCCACCATATCTGATAATGTGCAGAGCAGCTTTCCATGGTTCAACCAAGCTTACTCCGGCTAGCATCACCTTTGGGAGAGAACTTTGAATACCCTATGACTCTGTGCTCAGATCACCAAGCACCCAAGATGTAGATGTAGACTAAGCAAATAAACTGAAGGACACCATGTTGAAATCCAAGGAAACATTTCGAAAGAGCTTGATATTGGCAAGTAACAGGATGAGAGATCGTAAGTTAATTTGGGAGGATTCAAGGAAGGTGACCAGGTTTGGCGGTAAACGAACACAGTCTAGGAGAAGATCGTGGAGGTGACAAAATAGTCAACGATGAGGTTTACAGAATCCAACGCAGCCCTATGACTGAGAGAGAAGTTGGTCACCTGGAAAGATTGGAGGTAGTCCGAGAATTACTGAGAAGCGACCGTCGAAAAAGGTGCCTTATAATAGACAGAGTACGCAACCGGAAGTTTAGTTCAGATACGAGCAAGAGGAAAAAAATTTAATGATCAAATGATGAATAGTTCAGTATTTTGATAGTAGATACTAAATTGGCAACAATATGTAGAAGGATAGTGTGGGTCCTAGAGTGTAGCATCAGTTGATGGGGAAAGTGTTGGTCGATACTTCGGCTACGACATTTATCGAACTATCTGCAGAAAGTGGAGGGAGCAGGCCACATAATGGAAGATTGAACGATTTCTAAAACCATAGTGAGAGATTCGCTATATTTTTCTATTGGAGTATGCCATACATACATATGTCATCTTTCGTAAAAACAAATTCCATCGTTGATCGATCAATCTATCTCTTTCGATCATTTTCAAGATGAGATGAATCATAATTGTTGGGAAGTTAGTTCGATGGAAAGTTGCCTACATTGTATGGTAGCGTAAAAAGTCACACGGTCACACAAACACAAGACTGGAATCAGTTCGGCGTCACACTAGTGACAATTGCTAATGACAGGTGTTGCTTTCCTTGTGGATCAAGAGAAAAAATTTCGATTGATTGTTTTTTTTCCAGGAGAGGGGGGAAAGGATAATTGGTGATGAAATTTATTTCTATTGCTTTCCTAGATATCTGATGAGTAAAATTATAAACATTATATCTGTTTTAAATCTACATGCTACATTCAGTACAACTTTTTCTACACATATTCATTCATATTTATAGAAGTTAAAGCTTTACGATGATGACAGAAAATATGTTCGTAGGTCGGTTCTGAATTTGGGGAATGGTTAGAGAAAGTTTCTGGGTAACATTATGTGGATCCGCATCAGAGACAACTGTTCTGAAAACGTTTCCTCTATGCAAACAAAAAGAGATGGATGAAATGAAATGAGTTCACGAACCCTTTCATTGAAAGCGCTACAACAACAAAAAAAATTCAATTCCGAAATTTACGAGGTGCATTTCTAGAACTCAACTGTAACTATAGACGATGCAATTTCTATCGCCATATAGAGGAACACGTGTTGGGCTATAACAGTTAAATGTTTTCTCCTGTTCAAGCTTTCATTTGATCACTTACGAATTTCTTGAAAGTTGTCTTCGTGTAGTTTCTAGTTTTTCCTTCTGTATCACTTAGGTAAGAGAAAAAGTGCATAGTGGATGCTCAATTAGATAGGTACAATAATTATTTAAAAAAAATATTTGTTATTCTTTATAAAGAAAAAAAGTTTCAGTGTTGCCTTCGTTCACACCAATATTCTGTTTTAACTGCTGTCACAAGAATTATTCAGTCTGGAGAACTGTTAAAAATTGTTTTGAGCATTATAACTTTTGATGAAGATATTCTCCAATATTGAAAAGAAATTAATTTTATTTGTTGAAAATATAAACAGGATGTTCATAAAATCAGATGTGGAATCATCTGCGACTGAAAGATAAACTTTAGTCACTAGGGCCTTTTCAGAATATCTATATGTAGTTCAATGTCCTGGTTTCAATGAAGAAGTATTGTTTCTGTTAGACATTCACAAAAAATAATTTCATTTTAATCGTGGATTTTTCAATTCACAGAAAAATCTTTCTATCAATATTCAATTGAGAATGTTTCCCTTTTCAAAATTAATTTTATTTTAAAATTTGCCAAAATTCAGACACTCAGTAATTGGTTTATTCCTATTATTCACTTGAGAAGTAAAATCTTATGAAATTAATGGTGCTATGTTGGCATAAAATCGGCTATGACCAGAATACTCGGAGCCTCATCAAGTTATTCAAAATTTTGGTGAATGGTGAAGTTTGCTATTAAATAATAATTTGAAGAAAGAAATTTGTATTTCGTGCAGACAATTTATTATATAAAAGTGTAGCAGAGGGCTTTGAATGTTAAGTATCATCAGCTACCTTAGTGAAAGATATGGAATTTAATAAAAAAATAATTTCAAATGAAATTTAACAATTGAAAAAAGTGAGGTACTTACTTGTCAGGTATTCAGGAAGCCATATCTTTGTTACATAAAACATTGTAAAAATTCACAGAACTACATATTGAAATGCATCCTGGTTCTGGATCATTCTGGATAACAATGATTGTTTTTTTTATAATTTCAACAATTCGTGATCCAAACTAATCCTGGCCCAGGATGAATACCAATACCAACATTTTTATATCCAAACTATCGACTATCTAAGAATATTTCTATCAATTTACAGAATGTCCCAAAAAAAAAATACACAACTGAGTTCTGATTTTCTAAATGGCAACCCCTCGTTTTTTTTGCATATTTAGATTTGCCACTGAACTGTCGACATAACGCACTCAGGCTTCTTAAACTTATCTGCAATAGTTTCTGACTCGTGTATGTTTATATGTCGAAATAGCGTCGTGCATAGACTAACATAATAATTCATAATTTCAGGACCATTCAAGATAACTTAACCAACTTTTTCTCAGTCGATTCCTTAGGCTCTATCCCATGTTTCGAATTGATTGGAATCCATGTTCCATCACCTACTAGATTTTTTGAAAATGGCAAATGACAAATGGCAATAACTCGACTTTTTCAAATGCAACAGCCTATATTTTATTCCATCAATACTTGGCATTTTTTTGCCAATATGGGTTCTATGGGTATGTTTGCGAGATTTTTCGAAAAATGAGATTTATTTTTTTAAAAGGAATTGAGTAGGATGCTGTCGTGAAATTTGACACATCCGTGTTCTTTTAATAATTGTACACGTATAATTGTTAATGATGAATTTTGCTCTCGATAAATTAGAGCATATGTTCCACTATATTGGCGAAGCTGACAGAAATTCCTTCTCAAACAGGTCTCTCCATGTAGTGGTCGATGGAGTTTCATCTGACACTCTACTCATAAATGCTGGTGTTCCGCAAGGATCTATTCTCGTACCAACACTATTTCTACTTCACATCAACGACCTGTTAAAAGCAACTTCATGTCCAGTACACAGTTTTGCCGATGATAGTACCCTCCATACCGCTTTCTCTTCCAGGGCCCCTATATCAGCCCGTGAAACCAGAAATAAACGAGGAAGGAATGTTAATAATATAAATATGGACTTAGCAACAATTCTCGAGTGGGGATCTAATAACTTGGTAGAATTCAATGCAAACAAAACACAAGCATGTCTTTTCTCTAGAAAAGTCGATCTCACTGTGCCTAACATAACTTTGTCAGGAGTAACAATACCACTGAAGTCATCCATATCGATGCTTGGTATTACTATCAGCAATAACCTTTCCTGGGAAAATCACATGAGGTCCATTGCCAAATGTGCATCCCAAAAACTTGGTTTTTTGTTTCGTGCCAAGAGCTATTTCACCCCCACCCAGCTGCTTATGATCTATAAGGCACAGATCCGACCTGTCCTGGAATACTGTTCCCATATTTGGAGCGCGGCACCTAAACATATCCTGAGGCTATTGGATTCTGTCCAAAAAAGGGCAATTCGTCTCGTCGGTGATGCCTCGCTTACAAACTCGCTCACTTGTCTGGAACACCGTAGAAAAGTTGGCGATTTGTCTCTTTTTTATAGATATTTTCATGGACGATGCTCTTCTGAAATATCAACAATCGTTCCTGCTTTGGCAGTCTCTTCGAGACTAACCCGTCAAGTTCAGTCATCACACCCCTTCGTGGTCACTTTGGAGACCTGCAGAACATCACTTTCCAAAGACTCGTTAATCCAACGAACAGCGAGGCTTTGGAACTCATTACCTAGGGAGGTGTTCCCCGAGGCATACAACCTCCAGAAATTTAACCAACTCCTACCTTCTTTCTCTTGGTTCCCACGATGTTCTCTGAACATTACAGGATATCCCTTTTCGTGGGAACCAGAACATAAAAAAAAAAAAAGATTCTACCATAAAAAATATACAGAAGTAAGAACTCGGATGTCATCATTCCAAAAGTTAAGAGTTCTGTTTGAAATCACTGGTAGTGGAGAAAAACTAAATTGGTGGTATTCGGATCAATGAGGAAATTGAGTTGCAAGTTATAATGATGCCACAGGAAATTCCTCACTTGAGCGCTAGGAAAAAAGCAGAAAAAACTGATATTTCACAAGGTAGTGTAAACAGAATAATATTGAAACTCAAGTTCCACCCTTATCATCTGAACCTACATCAAGAATTGTATGGTAATGGTTTTGAAAATAGAGTTGCGTTTTTATTCAAATATGGATGATTGACTAGGATAAAACTTCAAACATTATTATGCAATCGAAAACCCTACTGGTTGAGAACTGGTGATCACCAAATATTTGGGATGAAATTATTGGAAATCACATTACAGGACCCTACTTTTTTGACAATGTGCTGAATGATAAAAGTTATTTACATTTTATTCAAGAACATCTTCCCAGAATGTTAAATGCTGCAGTGCATAACCCTAGAACATTTCGAGAATTTACAGACCAATCCCATCCTAATCGTTGGATAGGCAGAGCAGGTACTATTCCTCAGCCCGCGCGAACCCCAGACCTCAATCCTGTAGATTTCTTCCGTTCCTTGTACCCCACGTGGAGAAAAAGGTTTTCAGAGATCGCCCAACAACTGCAGATGATATGGAAAACAGGTTCAACTGATAGATCAATGTTTGCTAGAGTTCGGCGCTCATTAACTAGAGAACTAGAAGCTTTTGTGGCACATGATGGTGACCTATTTGAACATTTATAAGTAGTCATCCCTCCAAATTTTTATATTGTTTCCTGTTGATCATGCCTTCCTATTCTAATAAGATTACTAACTACAATTGTTTCCTTTGTGATGTACTCTTTTCTATAACAATTCCATTTTAATAAAACAGAATTGTATGGATATGTCTAATTTTACGGCAGCGGCTTACTCGTTTCCTTTTTATTTGAAAATAATCAAATGATCTATAGGCAAAACATACATGGAGTGGAGTGTTGAGTTTTTTGAAGTAGTAAACATATGGGTAGGTAGGTTAATATCATCGATCTGTTTTGTGAGGGATACTGAGAAATGGTTGGCAAAGAGGTTGGAAACATCCATGTTGTTTGAAATAACTTCATTTTCGATTTTCACGTTAATGTTTTAATTAATTTTCTTTGTTTTCCTATGTGTAATTGACCATATTCCATAATGATTAAGATTCATTGCTTGAATTCAAAATTGTATTCTCAGTGTAATTCCGTTTTTCTTGGCAAATTTTGTTTCCAATTGCTTTTTTATTCTGCTTATATTGTTCACAGTGGTTATTGTCCCCTGGAATGGTTTGTCTAACCCTATTTAAGTGTTTTAGTTTATCTATTTCAGATAACAGCTCATCTGAAAATGTTATTTTCTGTTTTACGTAATCATTAGTTGAACATTTGAATTTTTGTTTCCTAAAACAAATTTTAAAACACCATTTGGAACTGTCGACGAATTCTTCAAACATTTTATCAATAATTGATATTTTTTAGGTATGAATTCACTGAGTCTATATTTGAATTCCTCAACTGACTGTTTATCGTATCTCTTAACCTCTTTTTCCTCCGGATTTCTTTCTTTTTTGGAAAATGATCGACTTTCATCGACTTTCACTTCTCTTGTATCACAAAAGAATGTGGTGAAGCCAATGGAATTGACTGGAAAAAAGTTGGTTGAATGATCTTGAATGGTTCGGAACTTGTGAATTTTTTTGTGGGTTCATACATGACGCTATTCCAAACATAAATTGTCATAAGTTAAAAACTATTCCAGATAAGATCAAGAAATCCGGGAGCGTTATATCGGGAATTTAGTGGCCAAATAAAAAATGTTACAGAAATGGGGGGTTGTCGTTTAAAAATACAGAACATAGTTATCTATCTTATTTTGGGAAATCCTGTATATAAATAGAAATATTTTCAGAATGTACCTCATTGTTGAAATGAAATCGTTCGGTCGATAGCTAGTAGTAGAAAAATTATGGTAGTAGAAAAATTATGGAGCACGCAAGTCTGGATCACCCTATATAAAGTTTCTGTGAATTCTTACAATGTTTGATGTCACCAAGATAATTCGATGACCTCAAGGGTAGAGTAACTCCACTTTTCTCAATTGGTAGAATTTCTATTTGAAATCTTTTCTATTTTTATTTGCACTGATGATGTCCAACAGTCGAAAGTGCTTTGCTACAATTTCATAAAATATATTTTCTTCACGAAATACAAATCTATTTCTTTCATTATATCGATACTTGCACACATCTGGACCTCTCAACCAATCAATATAACTGTCAACTATTTTTGTATTCAATACTTTTGGAATCAATTAATCAAGTACGAAATCTTCGGATATTCACTACTGAGAAAAAGGCAATCCACTCCTTTCCATGTTCCCCTTCACTGATTGTTAGGTATAATATTTGCATTCAATTGATGACAGATGTAGTAGAAAACTCATACATAAAAATTTCGAATGCTTTAATTGCAAGAGATTATCCTATTTGCGGGAAAACATATAACAATGGTAATGGAGTTATCATTCAGTTTGATATGGGGATCTCTCAAGCATAACTCAATTAAGGTAATAACAGTAATTTTTTGTAGCCCACATACATCAGAAACTTATTAGGAACGAAGATCAGATCTCATTACCGACTCAATTAGCGGTGTGTTACGATTTATGCGCCATCCATGAAGATATTTCTTCTAATAGGTATTTACATATATGAAATCATGAAGCCAAATAATGTTTGGAATTATCCAGTTTTGGTCACGAATTGAGAATCACTATAAAAGGGTTCATATTGGACTCGTTTTCGTAAACAGCGAGTTTATTTGGTGATTACAGAAATGGTATGTCCTAAATCTAACCACACTATATCGTTTTCATTCAGGTGCATGTGGTAATAGACCAGGGCTGGAGCCTTTGAAAATGGTAAAGAGGTAAAAAAAATAATAGTAGGATGAAACCCATTGGAAAAGAAAAATAATATAACAAAAATGAAAGGAAAAATAATTTACGGGCGATCTGAGGTCGGGAAGTGAAAGAACGGTGAAAAACGGTTTATTTCGATTTCCGGCAAAACTACGAGTCTTATGAGAAAAAATCAGAGAGCAAAGTTGTAGGCTATAAAAAGATCTACAACTTTTGTTTCCACACTTTCCTCACATAACCTCAAAATTTATGTAAAAAATTCAAATAACCAAGTTTTTGGTTTTTTATTTTTATCTTCCCCAAAAAAGAATTTTTTTCCCGAAATCTGGTGAAAACTTACGTTCTCTTGTCCCAAACACACTGTCATTTTTTTGATTTAAAATATTCATTTTTTCACCTCATTTTGACTTAATATCGAAAAAGCACCCTAATTTTCAATAAAAAATTCTCCCGTCAAAATATCAGCTTTTTTAAAAAGCTGGGAGGGCTTTTTGTTTGTTGAAATCTCTAGTTTCTGATGGTATGGAAAAAAATATACATTACTATGGTAAATGTTCTCAGAAAATGCAAATAAACGTAAAGTTAATATTTAATCTACATCTACAATATTTTGAGAAAGAAGTAGAATCTTTAAATTATATGCGTAGATGCCTATTTATTGCTATTTCAAGATAACTTACATACCTGAGTGACCCACGGAAAATTCTAGCCCATCAAAAGGTATTTCATAGAGAAGTGGGAAAGGGGGTAGGAGGGTCTGGGCCTTACTACCTGTTAATTCTTTGCATTTTCTTTTTTTTTTTTTTTTTTTTTTTTTTTTTTTTTTTTTTTTTTTTTTTTTTTTTTTTTTTTTTTTTTTTTTTTTTTTTTTTTTTTTTTTTTTTTTTTTTTTTTTTTTTTCCCCCCCCCCCCCCCCCCCCCCCCCCCCCCCCCCCCCCAACTTTGCTTCTCCATAGAACTTGTAATTTTGCCGGAAATCGAAATGAACCGTTTTTTACCCTTAAAAACTCACCCTCTTCAACTTCCCGACCTCAGGTCGCCCGTAAATTATTTTCCCTTTCATTTCTGTTATATTCTCTTCCTTTTCCAATGGGTTTCATCCTTCTATTTTTTTTTGGTTTCAAAAATTATCGACCCTGGTCTATGTGACAGTAATATCAATACGGAAGATTCTCAATTTGCGTTTCAATTACGAATCAATATACATATCAAAAATCAGCATTTATTTTATTTTGTTGGTTGAAATTCGACAATGAGAATGTTTCATGTTGACGATTTTCTTCCATATTCACCATATTGACGAACACAATCGGGTAACGCTAAAAATGACTATATCACTATACCGCGTGACAATGGGACTAGGGCCATGCCTATATTTCCTTCACTTATCAACCGATTTGAATGAAATTCTGTAAATAGATATGAAATACAATTTTGTATTTTTAAATGGAACACCCTGTATGTTTGATATTTTTCGGATTCTACGGCTCAAATTAATACGACAGTGTTGCCAAATTTTTATTTTACAATGAAAAAAAAATTTTTTTTAGCCAGGAGCCTTGATACACATCAGTAACTAACTCATAGTAATAGTCATTTCATCGATAAGATCAATAACAAATCCTACATCAGGGATTGAAATTTTCTGAAAGCATTTTTAACGAAAAAATCGTTTATTTCAAATGGTACCTACCGAGAGCCATTTCCCCATTCGATAGATAATTTGATTACCAATTCAACGATATACATTATGTACCAATTTCTTTTTGTTCAAAATTAAAAACGATCAATTATTTAATTTGTACAATATTTTATGAGTTATCCGTTTAGTTTTGATGAAATGAAAGGTAGCCGTGGAATCATGGAGAACAGGAGGTAAATAATATCATGTCAAAAGTGAAATACCAATTCCACTTGCTACCTCGTTTCGTTTGTAAAAAGTTTTTTGTAATGTAAAATAATAATCGTTATTCTCGAAACGTACAAATCGATATGATATTGACATACGGAAAATGTCAGAAGAACGCTGTCAATGCTAGTATGCTATACGCTGTTCGTTATCCATCAAGATGCACCCATCAAGGACCTATTTCAGGAAATTGGAAATGATGCTAAGGAAAGATCCAGCTGATCAGAACCACATCCACTTGATCGTTAGTGAAGAAGCAAAAACTAATGTTTCAGCATGTGTTCATTTTTCTCCATCTGCCTCAGTGCGAGAATTGGAAATTGAATGTGGGATCAGCAGGGATAGTGCCAGAAAAGTATTGGAAAAATATAAATATCGTTCCTATAAATACAGTTTGCATCAGCATCTATATGAAAATTACCCAAAACGGAGACTAACTTATTGTGATTGGCATTTGCGTCATCATGATTTGAATACTGGTTTTGTCTTGATGATACTGTTTGCAGATGAGTCTAGGTTTACGAATAATGGTATGGTCAATAGGAATAATACAACGTATTGGGCTCAACAAAATCCTAGGTTGCTGAGAGAAGGTGATTTTCAAGAAAGATTTGGATTCAAAGGCTGGGTAGGAATCATATGGACTAGAATCGTTGGACCAATTCTCTTCGACGGGCCTTGGACGGGCCAAAGATATCTACAATTCTTAGAGAACGATATTCTAAATAATATCAACGATTTACCTGAGAACATCAGGGAAAATATGTTTTTTCAGCAGGATGTTGCCGGACCATATAATGCTAATATTGTTCGGCAATATCTTAGTGATACCTATAGGCAGAGATGGATTGGATAAATGGTCCAATTAGATGGCCAGCAAGATCGCCCGATTCAACCCCTATTGATTTTTATTTATGGGGTCACATAAAATCCAAAGTTAACTCGAGAAGACCAACTCCTTTGGAGGATTCGAGAGATAGAGTTTTAGCGTGCATTTCAGGAAATTCCTGCTCACGAACTGATAAATGTGATGAGGTGTACAATAAATAGAACGAGTATATGTGTTAGGGAAAACGGGCAACACTTCGAACATATTATTGGTCATCAATGAATGAAATGACTTTTCGATGGTTGTGAAACTCTTCTATTGAAAACAGGATGATGGTATTGTGAGTAATAATTTGTACGTTGAATGTTTCACTGGTTCAGTCGTTATATTTATTCAAACAGTTTGATTATTTTTGAATTATCACCTGTGTAATGGGTATATGATCATTACATATTGTCGAATCGATTATTTTTGGTAATTCATTGTTACCATTCTGAAGTAAAGTTTGAAAGAATGAATAGATGTAATTTTTCCAGATTGATTTCATTTTGTTAGATGGCTCTCTACGTTCTGAACAAAAAGAAAGTGGTACATAATGTATATCATTGAATTGGTAATTAAATTCTCTATCGAATGGCAAGATGGCCCACTGTAGGTACCATTTGAAAAAAAAAGATTTTTTCGTTAAAAATGCGTTCAGGTAATTTCAATCCCTGCTGTAGGATTTGTTATTGATCTCATCGATGAAATGACTACTACTATGAGTTTCTGATTTAAATTAGTATAGATTTTAATATGGGCAGAAAAAAAAATATTGCGTTTTTATTTTAATTGTAAAATGGAAATTTGGTTGTATATAATTTGAGCCGAAGAATCCGAAAAACATCAAACATAGAGGGTGTTCCATTTGAAAAATCGAAGTTGGTGGCTATCCTGGCGAAACCGGAAGTCGGCCATTTCGTTTCCATATGTTCGTCAATCCGAAATTGTGTCTCATATCTATGTACGAAATTTCATCCAAATCGGATGATAAGTGAAGGAGATATAGGCATGGCCCTAGTCCCATTGTCACCCGGTATAACAATAATATCAATCATATTCTTCATAAGTTGTATTGGATAGTAAATGTTATGTTATGATATTAGGAATAAGACTGATTCTGCCACACTGCCCAAATAAAAAAACAAAGGTTTTTCTCGCAATATTCTAAATTTCAAATTATAGGTCAAATCCCATACCGAGTGGGTGCACAAAGGCACAAAAGGCATGAACAGAGTGGCTAACGTGAACTGGATTCTCAAGATTCGGCCTATTTTGCGATTAGAAGAAAAAAAAGGAAGATATTCAGGGATCTCAGTTTTCAATGATTTACAACAGCAAATAGTATTCTGTGATCTCTCAAGACTTTTCGGCGCAGGGTAACTGAAAAATTCAAAACCCACTGAAATAAGGTTTCTAGGACAGAGATAGGTGAAAGGGCTTCTGAGTCCATCGCAAAGAAAGTTAAACAGCTTTCCAAGTTGAACAAGAAAGGCTTGAATTTGGTAACCGGACCCAACCGTATATAGAAGTGCTCACCGACGTTGTTCTCTGAGGTTCACCTCTAAAAAATTGAGACTGACAGTGAACAGTGAAGAGTGCCGTTACTGTGAGAACTCTGCTGGAACAGCAGAACACCTGCTTTGCGACTGCCAAGGGATTTCATAAACGCCGTCAAATATAGGAAATTCAGCTCCCTTGAAACTGATATACTTCGCAAGGGTATCGGAATTTCGATTCTTGAATGGATGTAATGTACAAAAAATCTTATAGGTCAAGGTACGGAGAGGCTTAAAAAGTCAAATCCACAATGTACAATTCCACATACTCATCTGCCATATATATTCATTAATTCATTCAGCAAAATCTAGTCATTGTCATGAAAATTATACAAAAAAATTAAAAAATTCAGTATTCAATATGAATGATTTCCAATGGTTATTAAAATATTTTCAAAACATGTGAATTCAACTTCTGATTGAAATTCTGAATCACATAGTATTTTTCTCACGATCGATTGATGTTATCAATATCACATTTATGATTGGCTTTTCGTATGGTTGATATTCATGAAATTCAATATCTTTCAATATCCAATGGAATATGTATATTATTCGATTTATTGAGAATCGGAAAACATGATGTTATGAGGAATGTTCCATGTTCCATGACAATTTGAAAATTGATTCAAAATATTGGTTCACATTTGAAAAAATCAAACATTAAAGGGGCTCAAACCAAACACAATACTTCAATTATTATTTTAATGAACGTTGGATACGAGTTTTCTTTGTCACAAAATGGGATGATGAAAAACATTCCAATAAACGGTGCGGAATGTTCAAAGCCAAGAGGCGGCTTTCGGTAGACAAATCCATTGACTATTAATCTGCTTGAATTGCATGCATTTGCTTGTGACCATTATCATCATTATGGTACAGCATTTTAGGTACTTTTTACAAGCTCATTTCACCGTTCGTTTCTGTTCCTGGTTTGCGTTATCTTGTTTGCTCCACCAATGTTGCATCCTCATCCACACCATCCTTTCCATCTCTTCAGCGTAACATACAGGTTCTGAACCTGGTGTTTTTTTTGCTGGGCTTTATCGTAATTTCTCATATATGGCCCGCCCAATAGTATTTTTTGTTCCTCTTTCTCTCACAATGGTCCGTATGTTTACCTCAGAACTCTCCTTCAATAATAACCAAAAGTCCCTCCTTATTTTTGGGTCCATGATTCGGAGCCATAGCACAGGAATTATAAGGGTCTGTTCATTTTGTTTTCATTTCTTGAGGCTACGGTTGCAGATATTTAAGGACCAAAGTTGCATTTGTCTGAATCAAAGTTATAATACTACAGCGGGATTCTATTCTACGTCTGAAACTCTTTATTATTCATTCATTTTCATCTTTGTTAATGCTGAGCACTTTGTTCTTTGCGGCCACTTCAAAGTTACTAAATGTCTATATCGTCTGCGTAGGCTAGGATTCACGTATATTCATTGAAATTCATACCCCTTAATTCAAGATTGGCATCTCGTACAACTTTCGAGTGTTATGTGAAACAGGAGACATACCAGCGTATCACACTCTCTACTTCAACTTGGTTTTGAAGGGGTTGACATATTATTTTGCATCTCAACATAGCATTATATTGGTCATCGTCATTTGTGTCAGTAGTGAAAGCTTTACAAGAATTCGTTTATTGCTTCATAAAGTTTTTGTCGAAATCGATGAAGAAGTGGAAGGTATCGATATTGGATTCTTCAGTTTTCTTAAGTGAAATGACTATTTGATAGAGCTGGAAGACCTGGTGTGAAACACAATGCTATGGTTATATACCAATTTCGAATGCTATATCTTGAAGAGTATTTCATAGTACTGCTAGTAGTGGTATGTCTCTACAAGTTCCTATTCCTGTTGTCTTTTTTTTGTGAATGGAACATATTATCAGGCCCCAATTCTCATTATGTGAAAGGCATTGTTCGTGCCCGAATCTGAGGATTATTTTGAATATTGCTTGTTCATGAATTTCTCTCATTTGCGTTATCTGTTTCCAAAATTTCAGAAACTGGAGTTGTGAAACCTGTCTTGATTTACTCAATCAGCGATAGTAATCTGGAAATACAACTTCCATAAATTGATGAATACAATGAAAATGCTTTATCCGTAACCACTTCTCATATTTCGTAGCATTTTTGGCATTATTCACCGACATTCTGCAACAATCCGCAACTTGTAGAGATATTCTGGTTCCATTGCAGAAACAATGTTTCAAAATGCATCACAGGCTACTAGTGTCAAATTATAAGCTGTAACTGTATACTGCATACCTAATAAATTTCTAGGAAATATCATACTGGAATCGTAATTATTCAACCCTTCCATGATCATGATGTTACAGTTAATTATAATAGCATCGTGCTAAATGATTAGTATTTTGCAATTTCCAACAAGGTACCCTGGAAAAGGAGTAGACCTTTCCGAAATGTTTTATTCGTTGTGGCTACCCGAAACCCATCTTCTTTTCAATGGAACACTTTCCTGATACCCTCCACAAATGGGTGGAGAATTCGTATAAGACTAGGAGGAATCGGCGCATGAGTACCGAAAAGTATTCCACCCCAATTTTTTCAAACGTTCCTCTTTAAATTTCCCTACTGATGATATAAATGCATGCTGCCATGGGGCCATGCATGCCATATTGTTTAAACAGAAATTGTTTAAACAATTGCAAAGAATTGTTAGTTTCTAACCGGTCAATTTTTTTTTATATTCTATATTGGAATACAGATAAAAAAGGTTCCATGACTTTTCACGATAAAGTTGATATTTTTGGAGATATACATTTTTAAAAGTTCGAAAAATCTCAAATTTGGGTACTTTTGACCCATAAAAACTATAGAAAAAAAAAGAAAAAAATATAAAAAATATTTTGTTTTTTATTTTTTATACAATATTTAATGATATCCTCAATGGAGATTTAAAAAAATTTCATTGTTTATACCTGTTTTTTAGTTGTTTATTACGCGCGCTCGCAAGTATGCGTCCTTTACCTTTAAATATCGCCTTCTCTCTCTGACTCATACGCTGCATCGGCCTCTCTGTGTCCTGAATCATTATTTATCATTTATCTTAAAAACTATCGAATTCATCAAAATTGTTGACGAGAGCAATGTTATTAATAATTAAATTATCTACAATTTGTTTCCACTAAGTTGTTTCCTGAAATCAATTTCACAATAGTTATTAAAGCTTGAAGCGGAACATGTAATCAAAACTAATTTTTTATCCGTTTATATAACTTACTTATTTGTTATTCTGGTGGCTTTGATAATGTTTGCAAAAGTTATAGTATTCAAGGTGAAACAATTGTAGGGGTACCGGAATTACTAAACAGTCAAATTGAGGCTGATACTCGAATTTTTTGTCACGCTGCTTACAATATTCAGTTGAATTCTGAAATAATAATTCACAGAATGGACACTAATGTTTTCGTACTGAGTATTTATTATTGCCACTGTTGAATAAAATTGGTTGTTCCGGGCTATGGATGGAAATTAATAACAAAAATTCACGATTTCTTTCGTGTCACAAAGCAGCTGATTCTCTGACGTACCCGGTTTGTGAAATTTTACCTGTTTTACACGTATTTACGGGTTGTGATACGGCTAGTAGAATTGCCAAAAAAAGAAGCTTTAGAAATGATAAAAATGAAAGAAAATCATGATGCTCTAGTACCTCTTGGCAATGGCTTAGAATTGAGTACTGAGGAGTAAGAAGGCTTAGAAAAATTATATTTGAATATATATTGGGAAAAAAGCCGCGGATGAAGCTAGATAAATTATTTTTTCTCGTTCCTTTGGCACTAATATCAATTTATCTAAAATTCCATGTAAATCAGATGCCTTGCATTTGCATGAACTCAGAGCTCCTGCTCAAAAATAAATTTCGAAAAATGCATTAAATTCCTAGTATGGAACATTGGATTCTACGCGTTTCGGATATAAACTAAAAAATGATACTTTGCTATCTATCTATATTTATAAACAAAAGCTCATTACCAAGTGACCTAAAAACCATGTAATTGTAAGAAGCCTGTGATACAAAGCATGTTAATGTAAAAAAATTGATATTGTTGGTACTTTTACGGAAAAATATAATAAATAAAAATGATATTGATAATAAATAAATACATGTTTTTAAATCTTGTTTCATTATTTCATACTTCTACATCTATAACCTTCCGTTTGAGGAGTTATTCAAACAATATGAGTACTTTCTGTTCTAATAACAAATGAGTAAGTAATATAAACCGATAAAAAATTGTTTTAATTACATGTTCCGCTTCAAGTTCAATAACTTTTGTAAAATTGAGGAAACAAATTTCGAAAACAAATTGTAGATAATTTAATCATCAATAACATTGTTCTCCTTAACAATTTTGATAAAGTTAATAGTTTTCAAGATGAATGATAAATACTGATTCAGGACACAGAGAGGCCAATGCAGCGTATGAGTCAGAGAGAGACGGCGACACTTAAAGGTAACGGATGCATACTTGTGAGCGCGCGTAATAAACAATTAAGAAACAGGTATAAACAATGAATTTTTTTCAAATCTCAATTAGGGATATTATTACCTATTGTATAAAGAATAGAAAACGAAATATTCTTTATATTTTTTAAATTTTTTCAATATATTTTTCATGGGTCAAATGTACCCAAATTTGAAATTTTTCGTTCCTTTAAAAATTCATATCTTCAAAACTATTAACTTTATCGTGAAAAGTCATGGTACCTTTTTTATTTGAATTTTAATAAAAAATATAAAAAAAAATTGTTCGGTTGGAAAATAACAAATCCTTGCAATTGTTTGAACAATTTCGGTTTGAGCAATGGGGCACGGGGTTGCCTCATGGCAACATGCATTTATATCATAAGAAGGGCAATCTGAAGGGGATCGTATGAAAAAATTGAGGTGGAATAGCTTTTGGTGTTCATGCGCCGATTCCTCCTAGTCTATATCGAACTGTTCATAATAATTGATTAATATTGAAAAGCTCCCAATAATACTTTCGCGTTCAATTGCTTGCGATGGGTGAGAGATGAAAAGGTGAAGAAATAAAAGTAAAAAGAAAGAAGAGCACATACCAGACACCAAAATCCCAGGAAAGTACATGCCTATCACATGCTCATACTTTATAAACCTGAACCATTATCTGACGAGGCGGTCCACTGGCCCTTATAGATGATATTATGGGGATCCTCCAGGCTCCTGTGCCACCCACCACCACCGCCACCGTATCCTCCACCATGACTGTGACCACTGTCAGCATACACGATATGTTTTTCTTCACCGCCTCCACCCTTTTCTTGCATCTTCTTCAACAGCATTACTAGTGAAAGGAGAAGTGAAACTTTGGCTATCATCAAGGCGGATCCGGCCATCAGCGCCATCTTGCCCATAACCATATTTGCCATCATGGCGCACATTCCGGCTGCGGCCATCATCGCCATGTTGCCACCCCCTTTCTTGCCACCTCCACCACCGCCTCCTTTTCGACCTGCAAGCAGTGTTGAATGAAAATTAGTATTTTTTCTGTGATCGTGTATGGTATTATCAATCCATTATTTTCTGCCAGTGCAAATAAATATTATCATTCGAAAAAACTTGTGTACTAAGCACAAGATAATTCTCCGGTGTTCTGGAAAAAAGATATCGTAACTTGTTTGATATTCCAGTACATTATTCGCAAAATTGGAATAAACTTATTATAGAATGATAAGGAGAGCAATGCGAATAAAATGCGCAATCACACTCAATTATGAATGCGAAAATCTGTCTGTCTGTTTTCAACTTTTTCCCGACTATTTTTTTTTTCTGAAACGCTCGTACTGAAATCTGGGAAAGAGGTAGCCTGGAACATGGAAAAGAAGGAAGGTTTTTGTCGAGTCGAAAAAAAAATTACTTCCAGTCGTGCTTTGGCTAAACCATTTGCTGTATGTGAGAACAATGTATAGCGAAGAAGTCCGCGATATTATACAGGCTGATTCAAAAGTACTTTGACAAACTTCAGGAAGTGATTCCTCACAATATTCTAATATGAATTGTCGCAATAAATATATGTCCGGAAACGCTTCGTTTCCAAGATACAGGGTGTTGCAGTTTTGTTTTTATTTTTGTTTTTAAATAACTTTCGAAATACTGTCCTTAATTGAACGAAAATTGGTATTGAGGGATTTTTTGAGGTGCTGAACTCGAACCTGATGTTAATAATGCTCTCACTCGCAGATGGAGACACCCACACGTCTTTTTATTTTTTGAAGATACACTACTTTTTAGCGTACTTCTAGCACATTTTTCAGTGGAAAAATCAATTCCTCTATCATATCTCGTAAAAAAGCTACCCTATGTTACAAGTCGCTATAAGGAATAGTTTCATAGATATTTGGACTTGAAAATTTCAAGTCGATTATTTGATAATCGATGCGTGTTGAAGTTATTATCATTATTTTGCATTTTTCACAAGAATGCTTTGGAAATGAATTTGACGCTCAAGTGAGTAGTTTTGGTTTCTTGTAGGGGGCGCTACCTATTCTATTTACTCTATTTCACTATTTTAATAGTTATTTTTGTATCAAGGGTGCAAAATCTGTATTTGTTTCAATAAAATTTGCAAGAAATATCAACATTTTATTACAAGAAATTTTGAATATGTGGAATAAATTAAAATAAAGGAAACTGAATTGTATTCAAATGAATTGTTCAAAGTATCCACCTTCAGCGAAGATACAGGCATTCAGTCTTCTAGTCATTGAATCTCGTACCCGCTCACAATTATTGGTGTGTTTCTTATTGTTTCACAGACGTCTACTATTTAGTTCCTTAGATCTTCCTCGTTCGCTACTGGAGTTTTATGAACCAGTGACTTCATATGTCCCCGAAAATAAAAATCTAGTGGGTTTAGATCTGGGGACCTTAGTGCCCACGCCTGCTTAGGTTCTTCTACACCCCTACCGATCCATCGATTTGAATAGACAGTTATAAGGAATTTCCTGGCTACAACGCTAAAATGGGCCGGAGCCCCATCAGAGGGGAAACAAAGAAAGTCATTGAGGAAGTTCTGTGAGGACATAGAACAAACCTCAGAAAGAGCAAGACTCCACCGCATCCTTTCCAAAGACCCCATCAATCCGTTGGGACTCTCAAAAAACCCAACGGCAATCACACCAACACTGGGAAGGAAACTAGAGAACTCTTGCTCCATACACACTTCCCAGGATCCACTCTCACCACTAATCAAAATCCCAGATATGAAATCCGTGCAAACCTTCATTTGAGGGCAAAAAGGGCAGACTGGGAAGTGGCTAAACCAACGGTAACTCATTCAAAAGTGGTGTGGGCAATAAACTCCTTCAAGCCTCACATGTTTCCGGGCCCAGATGGAGTATTTCCCATACTACTCCAGAGCGGAGTTGAATCTCTAGCACTAAAACTGTGCAGACTGTACAGGCTGAGCCTAGCATTGGGATGACTACCTCAAACCTGGTAAACGGTAAATGTGGTTTTTATTCCAAAACCTGGACGAGACTCATTTGACCAGGCAAATGCATACAGACCAATAAGCCTTTCGTCATTTCTTCTGAAAGGCTTAGAAAAACTGATAGATAGAGACATAAGAGAAACCGCTTGGAAAGTCTCTAGCAAACAAAGAAATTGCACTATGCACTTTTCTAGACATCGAAGGAGCCTTCGACAACACCTCCTTTGGAAGTATGGTCTCTGCGGCCACTCGAAGAGGCATTGACGAAACCACCTGCAGGTGGATACACTCAATGCTTCACAATAGACTGATCCAAGCCAACATGTTCGAGGAAACAGAGCAGGTTGGAATTTCCAGAGGTACCCCACAGGGCGGCATACTCTCCCCCCTTCTGTGGGACATGGTTGTAGATGAACTGCTAACTTCTCTGAATAACCAAGGGTATTACTCTCAAGGGTATGCATATGACTTGGTCATCCCCATCAAGGGCAAGAATACTCGAACAACTTCAGAGCTAATGCAAAATGCACTGAGGAAAGTAGAGGAATGGTGTAACAGAGGGCAAATCCGAATAAAACAACACTAATTCCCTTCACCCGGAGAAGAAACGTGGGAGATCTCATACCTCCCAGACTATTCGGTGAAACATTACAAGTAGTAGAGCAGGTGAAATATCTAGGGCTGATTCTTGACAAGAAACTAACCTGGAACCCGCATCTTCAATATGTAACCAACAAAAGCAAGATAACCTTCATGATGTGCAGGAGAGCTTTTGGAAAAACCTGGGGGCTTAAACCGAAAGCCATGCACTGGCCTTACACAGTGGTAATAAGACCAAGAATAACTTGTGGCTCACTCTTATGGTGGCCAAAAACAAATCAAAGACAGGCAAAAACCAACCTTGGGAGAATCCAGAGGCTTGCATGTCTCTGTATCACGGGTGCAATGAATAGCACTCCAACAGCTGCAATGGAAATCATCCTGAACCTTGAACCCTTTGACTTACATGTCATTGGAGAGGCCAGGATGAGTGCATACAGACTGAAACGAACAAAAATCTGGAGAATCCGAACAACTGGACATACCAGAATCACTCATGTAATCAACATCGAAGAACTCGAAATGATTTCAGATTACATGCAACTCCTATACTCATTCGAAAAACCATTCGAAACAGGAATTGATGGATCTGGATGGGCCCCGAGTATAGAATCACAATCAACTGCGGACATAGTCTGGTATATAAGAAAACACCTAAACACCATGGGAGTACGCAGGGAAACCGTGGAGTGTAGGCTGTGTGATGAAGAGGAGGAAACAGCCTCTCATATTATCTTCGACTGTGACGCCCTAAGTAGTAGGCGACACAGAACCTTTGGAGAGATCAGCCCGGAAACAGGCATGAATCCGGAGAACCTTATCAATAGGCTTCTTAACCTAATTAAAGGCACAAACCTGTTTGAATGAGGAACCACTGACGACAGAGTGATACAATAGACCCCAGCTGGTAGCAGTGTCAAGGGAAGCTGAGTGCCAACCCTGTCTCTGGCTCGTCAGCTTCCAACCATCATGCATAAACCACATGCGGATACGAATTTATAATGGTAATGAAGTAGTCCCGGCAATTATTTTTCCAAAAAGTCTCTGTAAGTTGTACCATTCAGTAGAAACGGAAGAAGGGAAGGACCTATCGAGTAATTATCAATTATTGCCGCCCATACATTCATAGAAAATTGATACTGATAATGTCTTTCACTAACTGCGTGCCGATTTTCCAGAACCCAAACATGGTTGTTATGAAAGTTTGTGATAGCATTTCGGGAGAAGTTTGCCTCGTCCGTAGAGAGTACATATCTTAAAAATCGAGGATTTCCAGCCAATTTTCCCAGAAACCACTGACACATAGTAATGCGTTGGGGAAAGTCTCGTGGCAAAAGAGCTTGTGATATGGATAAGATTGTTGATCGTGGATAAGATTGTTGATCGTGGATAATTCTCCAAACTGCGGACTGAGTAGAATCGAGAGCTTCAGCAATTATTCTTGTACTTTTTTCTGGATTCTACTCGAGAGCGTTCAAAACAGCTTCTTCCAATTCTAGGGTTCGGACTGCTCATGGTCTTTCAATAATTTCAGCTGTCCTCTTAAAGCTACCTGTTTCTGCCAAACGACGGTGGGGACTGGTGAATGTTGGAGCTGAAGGCAGTACTCAATTAGGAAATCGCTCCTGGTAAATATGTTTTGCTTCGCGCGCATTGACATCCGCATGGCCATAAACGAAATGCATAACGGCTAAATGAGCATTATTGTTTGATGAATCAATTTTTTCAAAATTAGCGTTTCAAAACTTACAGAAACTTCAACAAAACAACAAAACGTTTAACTGTCACATAATATGTAATTACCAAAACTACTTACTTGAACATCAAATCCATTGCCTACGCATTCTTGTGAAAAATGCAAAATAATAGTAATAACTTCAACACGCATCGATTATCACATTCTCAAGTCCAAATATCTAGAAAATGGTTGCTTATAGCGACTTGTAACAGGGGTAGCTTTTTTACGAAGATATGATGAAGAAATTGATTTTTTTACTGAAAAATGTGCTAGAAGTATGCTCAAAAAAGTTATGAATCTTCAAAAAAGAAAAAGACGTGTAGGTGGCGCCCCCTACGAGTAAGAGCAATAATGAACATAATTTTCGTTTAATTAAGGTCAGTATTTTGAAAGTTATTCAACAAAAACGAAAATAAAAATAAAACTTTAACACCCTGTATCTTGGAAACGAAGCGTTTCCGGACATATATTCACTCTGACAATTCATATTAGAATATTGTGAGGAATCACCTCCTGAAGTTGGTCAAAGTACTTTTGAATCACCCTGTATATCTAACTTCCATACCTCAGCTACAGTAACTGATTTTTTGTTGAAATATATGAAAATAAATGTTTCTTCCTTTGTCCCGTATGTGTTCCTATACCATTCATCCGATTACGAGACACGTTTTGTGATTATGGTTCGATTCCATTCAAAATTGGTATGTGTTTTTGGGGTCGGACATCATGACATCTTCATCAAAATTCATGAACTCAAGATGGCGGCTCCAATATGGTGATGAGTTTTGTAGTTATAGCTCTATTCCAATAGAAATTAGTATGTGAAATGAAATAATTATAATTGTTTATTGGATAATTATTTGTTTATTCCTGATTACTTCTCTAATAGAATATATAAGTAATAGCATAAGACTCTGAGAAATAGAAAGTTTTGTACCAAGTATTTCCATCATGCATTGACGTGGCACTGATGGTTTTCTAATAGGAAAATGTTTAAACTTCAACTTGGTTGTTTTGAAGCTGTTACTCGATAGATATGGAAATGAACCATAAAAAGTTTTGTGCCAGGAAAATTTAACCAAATTTAAAATTCCAAGCTGTTACTCCATTGGTGTAGTTGCAGTACCAAAAATGTTGGGCATACAAAACTGGTGAACATATTCTGCACAAACACTAAATAATTTTTGTTATGGTCTCTGTGAGTGCTAATATTTCAATAAGAATTACTGAAAAAAAGTTTAACTTTAATACAAATGCACTAAAAAGAAAAAAAAAATCTTTGTTTGACCTAGATTTTTGTGATAAAATTCAAAATCTTGCCAAGCAATAATACCCATTTTATATTCGCGCAAGCTTTTGGATCTGTTACTCATAGAATAACTCAGGTCAAACAATTGAAGAAATTATGTTTTTTTTTTTTAATAAAAGCTTGCCTTAATTTTTTTCAATCATTTTATTTTATTCTCTTCAGTCATTTATGAAATCCGTTATCTCAATTGATTCTGACAACAATTGATAATCTGCGACCCCAAAAAAACCACATATCAATTGGACCATAATAACAAAACACTTTGCCTTCCTGAAGCACCATTTTGATTCAATGAATTTCGACTAAGAAATCATGATGTTTGACTCCAACAACCCCCATACACCAATCTTGAATGGAATCGCCTGTAAGTACAAAGGGTCGCCATTTTGGAGCCGCAATCATGAATTCGTGAATACTGACAAAAAAAATCATGATCTTTAACCCCAAAAACCCCCAAATACCAATATGAATTGGAATGGCGCTATAACCACAAAACCCATCGCCATATTGGAGCTGCCATCTCAATTTCATGAATTTTGACAAAGAAATCATGTCCAACCAAATGATATAAATTATTTATTAAATCTCATCCATATATGTCATTTGGAGTTGAAATATTAGGACGACATTTGACATGTCAGGTAAAAATTTTTCACTGGTTGTGTTTTTCGGTTTCTAAAATGTTTGTATTTTCATGATAAAAATCATAGTTGGTTTCTCTTTTATGTTTGTTCAGTACAGTTGAGCGGTATTTTTTGTAATTGTGAGCTTTAATTCTATTTTCTAGATGTTGTGAGGTTTGACCTATGTATATATCATTGCAATTTCAGTTCTTACAAGTGATTTCGTAACGACATGGTGTTTTTTAAGGATATTTCGTTTTTAAATATGGAAAATATTGTTTTATTTAGCATATTATGTCCTTTGTGTCCCATTTGAAGGTTGTATGGTAACATTGTTTTGCATTTTTTTCTGAAAGGATCTGTATATATGGTAGTCCGATATATGGGATATTCTTATTTGTTTGTAATATAACTTTCTTGTCTGGCTTAATAATTGTAAAAAAATACTCTTTGTCGAAAAATATTATTTATCATAAACAAATGATGGGTAGTTGTTTTCAAATAAGGCTTTTTTATGGCGTTAGGTCTATATTACCGATCGGTTATGGTTCTGTCAGTAGGTCCAATAATTAATGTTTTTTCTTTGGATGGAGGATGAATGTGAGTTGAAATGTAGGTATCGGCCTGTAGGTATGCCATTCGGTTTTTATTTTATCGTTGATTCTGTAGATACACAGTCCAAGTAATGAATTTTTTGACTTTTTTCCATTTCTATTGTGAAATTAAGTTTTTTGTGATAGGGGTTGAACATGGTGAGAGCATGATTTGTAAGAGTTTCTGGTACTACTACTATAGTCATCTACATATCTTTTATATATACGGGGCCTTTCGGAAAAAATTCTCAAAACACTGATACCATACAACCTTCAAAGGACATAATACCCTAAATAAAACATAAATTTCCAAATTAAAAACGAAAAATCATAAAAACTAGTATTCATGTCGTCTACGATATCCCTTGCAAGAACTCAAAGTGCAATGGTGTATACATAGGTCTAGAAAATAGAATTAATCAAACATGAAAGAGAAACCAACCATGATTTTGATTATGAAAATACAAAAATTCTAGCAACTGGAAAACACACAGCAAAAAGAGACTTCTAGGAAATAATACATGAAAAATAATAAAATTACCCTCAATGACAAGACTGATAAACCAAAATTAAAAACTATTTCCTTCATAAAAACAGTAAATCACAAAAAAATAGGGGGGCATCAGTAACACTGTCACAAAACCACATGCTCATACAGCGAACAATTTTGACATAACATGTCAAATGTCCCAACATTTCAACACCGAATGATAAGTATAGAGATGAGATTTGATGAACAATTTATATCATTTCCATAATCGAACAAACAGATTTGCAATTAAAATTCGTTAAAAATGAAGAAGAAAAAATGGAAAGATTTTTAACAACCTGAATTTGTGTTGGGAGTTAAGAAAATCCCCCCTTTTAGAAAAACGGGGAAATATTTTTTCAAACATATATATCGCGTTTTCGATATCTCAAAAGTTACTGAAATCATGATTATTTGAACATTAGAAAAACTATATCACAAAATACTGAATTTATCGAAAAAACTCAAGAAATAATTTGTTTGCATTCAGCCAAAAAATACCAAAAAATATTCTTTTCATTTTTTTTTGCAATTGTTTGAATAATTTCACTCCAAACAAAATGCCACCAAATTGCCCCATGACAATATACTTTCATATGATCAGTACTACATACTGAGGAGAATCCCGAAAAAAAAGTTGGTCGAGTAGTTTTTGATATTCATTCTCCATTATCTCCTAGACTTAATGGATCTAGCATAAATCTAAATTACAAAGTCGATTTGTTGGGTTGATTTGAGCTACTTGGAACAGGCCTTTTATTGGATCGAATAATAGTTTCGATGAATAATGAAACATTCGCCAACTTACCTTCGAAGGCATTCGACAAGTTCAACTTCACCGTCCTAGACTTGAGAAACTCGTCGATTTTCTCCATTAGAACATCACTGAGTTTTCCACTTCTCTCCGTTGCTTCCTCAGGAAGATTTTCCAGCTCCGTTTTGTTAACGAAATAATCAGGATTTTTCTGGATCTCCAAAAATCCTATGGTGATCGGTCTGTCATCTATGATGGTCTCCTTGAGCGCTTCGAGAGCTTTTTTCTTAAGACACACTGATGGGTGTTTTTCGTAAAAACATTTCTTATAGGCACTTATTCCGTTCAGAAAATCTGTGATATTCTGGGATTTCACACATCTTTCAATCGAAAGAAGCAACACTAAACTCAACAATCTCAATCTAAAACGCATATTGCTGCAGTTTGGGGAACTAAATTACACCGAACGTGTGGAAGAATTTTATATGTTGCAAAAAACAGCAGAGCGTGGCGTTTTAAGTATTGTTACAGTAAAAAATGTGCTTACAAATTTTCCAACGTTTATAACTATAATCACTGCTTCGGGTAAGTAAGTAAATCTAGGTAATAATATAGGTTGTGAAGGTTAATGGGATTCTTTATGGTCTAAATGAAGATGAATCTAAGCCAGTACGTTTGTACATTCAATAATTTGATAACTGTTTGATGATTGTATGATCACTCCAGCATCAGATGAGTTGAAATTACGAAATGTTGGTCATCATCCTTACTGATTCATGAACATTTCTCATTTATTATACAATTAGCATATCAACATTTATGGAAATGTCGATTTCCCTTGAACATGCCGATATACAGGGTGATGTAGACTGATAACCAGTACCTACTCAACACTTAATTGGAGTATGAGAATAACTTATTCAATTGAAATATTCAAAACACCCATATATTTCCGGTATATCGGTAAAATGGTGGTTGGTGAAGTGTCGATTATGAAATTTTTGGGAAATAGGAGTGAAAGTGAAGTTTTTCATGATGCCAACGAAAACTGAACCTCAAGGGAATAGTTTGACATCGCAACTAAAAAAACCCTAGAGAAACATAATGGGTTTTGACGCTTTGATCTGACATGCCGACCATAGACGGAGATTTTTCCATTTCCCTTCAAATGTAACTCTGCCTACTTTTGTTGAAATTTATTAAAAATCAATTGAATGTGCCAAATTATCGAAATAAACATAATAGAACTGAATTTTCAATAATTTTTTGTTTTGATTTCGCATCAAATTCATCTCTGTTTTTCAGGCTTTTGACCGGCAGATGTTGTCACCCAGCGATCTAAGATCAAAGATGAAAAAAGTATTAGGAGAGTATAATTGAAGAAAATAACAAGCATCACTGTTTATTAGTATTCTGAATAGTAATAATGTATTCATTAGCATCAGTGCTACATAAAAATACAATCAGGATTTGTTAGACATGATTATATAGAGAAAACTGAACCTAATAAAAAAAATTAGGTATGAAATCATCAAAACAAAATAAAATATGGAAAACACGCTAACATCTAATTCATTAAAAAATGTTCTCAAAAGATTTTTGAACTAGTTTGAATCATCACAGTTTTTAATAGTCACAGGTAGTTTACTAAGCTCAATTATTGATTTCATCAAACAGTCTCGAAATATTGACAAAGAGTTAGAATAATATCTCATAGAGTAAATAATGTTATTTTTTATTTTTTTTTATAAATTCTCGGAATTGAAGTGCGTTGAAGGTACATCGGATTGTATATTGATAAAAAAATCGCAACATATTGAAATCTGATCTTTCAAAATCACAAATAAAGCGAAATAAAGAACATCAATCGCAAATGAATAAAGAAAAAGTCATTGAAAATTACATAATTTTACGCGTGCGGACAAAGAAAAAACGGTGATTGTAAACGATAAGGACGATTGCATATAGAAAACTTCCGATTTTTCGAATCCAGATATATATGTAAAACTTGACAATGATCACACATTTACCAACGGAAGTTTAAAATCAATTCATAGTTTTGACATGTTTTTCGGGTAACCTTTCACATTTTCAGACTGTGGAAGGTTACCCAAAAAACATGTCAAGAAACGTTGTTCCTCCACAAAAACCAAATTCATTCAATACAATTCATTGTATTTTGGAAGGAAAAGAGGAATTTTCACATACTAGTATGAATCCTCAAGCACCTTAACTTTATTCACCCTATTCGTCCTGTTGCATCTTTCGGTAAAGGTTAAGAATATGAGATCACCCAGTATCTTCATGAAATTTTCACGGAGCTTGAGAAGACGATAAAAACAGTATAGCAATCGAAAATTTAGCGCGGAAGAGATAATTTTAGGAGATATGGTCCCCAGAAGGTCCATAAATAGAGGTTATGGAATATCTCTTTTGGAAACTGCAAACTGATATAAAGAATAGCTTTTTGCACTGAACTATCAACTGTACACTCATTTAACGTTTGAGTGATATTAAAATCACTCATGAACTGTCAAAAATCAAATATTGGTGATTGCATTGATCTTGGCGTTCTATGGACATGCCACGTTGCCAACTATTCAAGTGAATTTGGCCAATCCGGATTTTCGCAATTAATTGGATCGAAATTTTCACGAGCGGAGCGAAGCGTCGCTTTATAAGGTTGATTGGATTGCATTCAACTTGGATAAGGTTCCAATTGGTTTTTTTTTAAATTTTTGATCGAAATGTTCGCAAGCGGAGCGAAGCGTCCCTTGTAAGGTTGATTAGATTGATTCAACTTGGGTAACAAGGTTAGCCAAGTTAGGTTAGGTTCCTTTTTTTACGTGTGGACTTGTTGGTAGGTTTTTTAGTGTGTCGAGATATTCCCCGGCAGAAAATTAAGAAAACAACCAATCCAAATGCGCTCCTTGGTCCAGTTTAAAATTACTTGTAACAAAATAAAGTCACATTATTTAATATGTTTGGTAACTTTCTAAATGCGGCACATCAACTCCATGCTTGATTTTCGAAATTATAATCACTATCAAGAAGCGTGGTGAAATATACTTTGCATTTTAAACACAGATATCAGATCGTTATTTCATGCTGTAATACTTATCATTTATATGCTCAATATATATGACGCATTGAATTTCAGTATTTTCTTTTCCCCTTTTGCAGACATAGGCAACGTCGCATATCAATAAACTTCGAGATTCGAATAATCATAACATTTGATTTTTGACATTACTTCTGTAGAATTATATGAAAATTAATCGGAGTTTTTTCATGTCTTCATCGAAAATTATGTGCTTTTAATATTACTAAAAGGTAAAACGTGTGTGCAGTTACTATTTTAGTGTAAATGGAAATTGTTTATATCAATTTATAATTTCCAAAAGTGATATCCTATAACCTCTCTTTATGGACCTTCGGGGGCCCATATCTCCTGATATTATCTTTTCCGCGCAAAATTTCCGATTGCTATACTGTTTTTACCATGTTTTGAAGCACCTGTAAAAATTTCGTGGAGATACTGGGTGATCTCATATTCTCTACCTTCTCCTATCTTTCATATCAGCACCTTCAGTGAAATTTTCCAGAAAACTAATCGATTTGATCAGGAGATATTGTATTTTTGTTCCCGAATTTACCTTGAAAAATAGTTACGAACTCAAGAATATAAGAATTCCAGGCAACTCCAAACTTATCTCCTTTGATGTTCAAAATGTATTACTAAGTATTCCACCAGAAGAAATCATCACTTCGGTAGAGAATCTTCTGATTAGTCAGAGAGTTGACGCGTGTGTAATTAATTTGCGAGTTTCAAGAGGTCTACAAACAGAAGTTTCATTCATTGCCGCAAAAACTAAAGTTGCACCGTTGAAGTTACTTTCTATCCCGCGATTGGAACTTCAGGCAGCAGTCATGTCAAGCAGACTGATAACTTCAATAAAAAACGAGCTGGAGCTGTCAGTGAATAAAACATTCCATTGGACAGATTCAAAGTGTGTCCTATGTTGGATACGAGGGGCGGTTTGGAAGTACACACAATTTGTTGCTCATCGAGTCGGAGAAATACATGATTAAGTCAATGGAGATGGATTGCACCGACATAAATATAGCAGATGAAGCAACAAAAATTAATACCCCCAAACAGAAAACTATTTCTGAGGAATGGTTCACAGGCCAGAGTTATCTGAAGAGAACCGATGAATATTGGCCAAATGAAAAAGAAATGGACCGATCAGAAATTGTCGACATGGAAATGAAAAAGATATTTTCTGGTACTCACTACGTATTTGGCATAAACAATTTTTCGGAATTTCTACCAGACATCAAACGGTTCCCAAAATGGCTTCGATCATCAGAAGTACAGCGGATGTTGGGTTCATAAAGCGAAAAAAAAATTATACCGAAGAACGAGAGCTTCCATTGAAGAATTGAATGAAGCTGAAAATATGGATCAAGAAGACCAAACAGGATTTTTATAGGGATGGATTGAATATCTGAACGATAGAAGAAGAATAAATGAAAGGAGTAAGATTCGAAGTTGGTGTTCGGAATTGACAGAAGGATTTATGATAGTTGGTGGCAGGATAGATATGGTGATTCCCTAAAGAGCGAACGAAGAAACTATCATCCTACATCTGACACATGAATACACCCAACTACTCATTCGCCATTTCCATGAGAAATTCAGACACCAAGGGGTTAATCTTGTTCTTAATGAGCTACGGCAAATATTTTGGATTGTCAATGGAAGAGCAGCAGGAAAGTCTGAATTTTTCAACTGTCAAAATGGTAAGAATGGGAAAGCTAGGCCAATTCCACCAATTATGGGTCAACTTCTCACTGCCACACTCACTCCCAATACGAGAGCCTCTGCGAACGTAGGCTTGGATTACTTTGGTCCATTTTATGTCATAGTGGGAAGGAGAAAAGAAGAAAGATGGGGTGTTTTATTCACCTGTTTAGCAGTCAGGGCTATTCATTTGGAAGTTCCACATTCTTTGAACTCGGATTCTTGAATTATGGCAATAAAAAGAATGATAGCGGGAAGCGGCAAACCGAAAACAATTTTTTGTGATAACGGGACAAATTTCCGAAGAACTGATAATGAAATTTGAAAAGCAAAAACAGATCTGACTAACATCTTCATCAACTCTGTGACTTCAGATGGTATAAACTTCAGGTTCAGTCCTGCAGCAGCACCCCACATGGGGGGTGTGTGGGAGCAATTGATTGGATCTGTTAAAAAGGTGATGTGAAAAATTTCATATGGACAATCGTTGAAGGATGAAACTTTCCAAACACTCTTTGCAGAAGCTGAGAATATTGTTAATTTTTGCCTCCTTGCCATTTTATCAACCGATACTATGATCTCGAACCACTAACTCCAAATCTTTTTTCCATCTGGTTTTGCAAATAATGATAGTTAAATCATCGGAGTGAATCCAGATAGTCATTTTTTGAAGCGTGAATGGAGAAAGGCAGAAATGTTAAGAACGCCGTTTTGGAACAGATGGTTGGAAGAATATCTTCCCACCCTTGATAAAAGAAATAAATGGACGCTTGATCAGGATCAGGCACGGATTGAAAGAGATGATATTGTCGTAATGGTGGACGATGATGTACCAAGACATAAATGGAAACTTTGCAAAATGGTACAAACATTCCCAGGTCCTGACGCAGACGTTAAAGTTGGTTCTTTCATTTACCGGCGACCAGTTGTCAAGATATGTAAATTGGAACTGGAAGGATAGTGAAATTCTTCACCAGGGGGTAGAATTAATTTGATTCACTTTGTATATAATAGCTCATTGTTTATCATGTATGTAGTAATCAGAAAAGATAGAAGTTTGACAAGTAAAAAGTCATCAAGCAAAACGGAATATTACATTTATTTTCCTAAAAATTACATTATTTCGAAAGAGAGCTTACACCAACAATGAGAAAATACTCGGGGGTAATACCACAAGAGCTCAGATTTAGCAGGATATTTTTTGCGGTTGTTTTCGAATACTTACTTTCATTGGCAATTCAACGAGAGCTGTTCTGACAAAATTACGAAAGCGTTGCTCGAGTGATTTTGTCAGAACAGATCGGGTTAAATTACATATATGAAAGTAAGTATGAGAAAACCATCGCAAAAAATATCCTGCTAGATCTGAGCTCGCGTGGTATATGGTAAGACAATTGCATGAATAGAAAACTCAATTCAATTAAACTTTACTTAACAAACTGAAAGAACAATAAGTAGAAGAATCATGTTTAGAAAAAACAATTGTTAAAAATACAATTATTATATACAATTGGTCCAGTAGACATTTGCTCTTCTACTAATGCGAATGATGCTCATTATCAAGTTGTAAATAAGGCTTTATAGACCTGGAAGAGGAATGTCCAGTTATTTTAATTAATTCTTGTTCATTAATACCTGCTTCAGCTGAAGTTGACACGGCGCTTGAGCGATGAGAATGATTAGAATTTTTTTTATTCTTTTTATATAGTCCAATTTTTTCAGCTGAAATTTCCGTCCACTTTAGAAGTTCGTTGACTTCAATAGGAACATTTTTGTACCAACCTTTTGATGAACTATTTTTCCAAAACGGATTGGGAGTTATAAATAATCTATCAGTTGTAATATGGTTTGGTCTATGTGATAATATTTTATAAAACAATGTAACTGGGCATATGCTAGGGTTTTCTATGTTTTTATTAGCCATTCACTATCGCACCACTTGTTTGAGCCACCTTGACATGTTTTGAAAAAAACTGTATTATATTCAATCCGACCAGTTAAATCGCCATTACTCGATTTTTCTTTTTTAAAATAGTGTACTTTATAATTTGCAGCTTCACCTCCTCGCCAAGCTAATTCATATGCAGCGATATGAAAAAATCTTTTTGAAAGACCTATGGGACTATTTTATCCCATATTAATGCCATTTCAACAATTCCACTTTTAGTTAATCTTGAACTATTTTTACGTTTCGATGAAGTGAAGTATAACAACTGTGAATGATAATTCTGTGAGCAAATCAAATAAATGTCGTTTCAAAGCTATCTTGATTCAAAGAATGCATTGAAATAAGGACTACTATTTGAAAAAGCCAATATCTGAAAAACTATTAAGGTTAGGTATAGAGAACCTACATATGAAATAAAAGATAATTGAATTTTATATTGTTCAGACCAAAAAAATACAGGGTGTCATATTTGAAATAACAAAGTTATCTTTGTCCGAAATTATAAAAAAGTTACAATGATTTTGGATTATTCTGTATAATATTGAGAAACGTGTTTTATCGAAATCAATAGCCCAAAACCTGTCTTATGCTTGGTCAGAATTCGGAGATGATTTCTATACATTTCGATGTTATTTAGTTTCAAATTATACCTAGCATTTTCATAAAAAAATCAATAACTCGAGAACGGTTATAGTTAGGTACATAGTACCTCATATGAAATCATATTATTTTTTCCTGACCTATTCAAAAGTGTAACGAAATACAGGGTGTTCCATTAAAAAAAAAACAACTTTGATATGTCACACTTTTTTGAGCCACCCTGTAAACTCCAAAATGATTTCCTTCCGCAGCCTTGATCAATATACATATAATGAAATGAAGAAATTCCCGAAAAAAATTGGTTTGATTTACAGGGACCGTGTCGTATGGGGTGCCCCACCCTGTATGGGGGGTTGAATTTGAAAAAGTAGAGTTATTGCCATTTGTAATTTGTCATATTCAAAAAATCATAGTAGGCGATGGAACATCTACTAGGAGTTCAACTGCATCTCAACACATGCTCTAAAGCCTAACGTATCGACTGGAAAAAAATTAATGATTCAACTTCTATGCACTACGCTATTTTGACACATAAATGTCACAAGTCTAAGAAACCGAAAAATGGGGCTGCCCTTTTAAAAAACAGAACTTAGTTGTGTTTCTTATTCTGGGACTTCCTGTATATAAATAAAAAATATTTTTCAAATGTGCCTCATTGTCGAACATATCGTTCTAACACAATCAAGTTGGATAAAAAAAAGTAATGGAGCTTGCACGCACCTCTTGATCACCTTGTATATGAATATCTACAAAAATTCACCTGATACAAATTCCGCCTACATTGAAAGGTTAGTTGAAGATACTCGCTGCATCACTAGTACGATCATCATTATTTGAAGTTATTGTAATTCACGAAATGTGTTGTCCAGTGAACCCAATTTGGTGGAAATCAATAGTTATAAAGGCTCATTTTCCAGAATGTATTTGTGATATACAGGGTGTAACATAAGTACGTTGATATATTCAGGTGGCGTATTCCTGAGACAATTTCAAGAAAAAAAGTCTATTAAACTAGTGTCCGGAAATGCTTCGTTTCGGAGATACAGGGTGTTTGAACTCTTCCAAAAAACAAGTTATTTGCACGAAATTTGGTACCCGGGGTTTTTTTGACGTGGGAAATCATAATTTCGTATTAATTTTCAAGCAACATCTAGAGGACGCTGTTATTATTTATTTCAAATTGCCCTAACATTTTTGACAGTGAACTTTTGGTATTTTTCATAAAAAAAACCTTATTCCCACACCTTTTCCAAGTAAAAAGGTACACTCCCTCAACAACGCTGGAGGTGATCGTTTTCGAGATATTTACAATTTTCTATATCGATGCATGTTACTTAGCTCCTAGGGCGCTAAGTGAAGTTGCTGAGAACATTACAAAAACTAAGTATGTGGTAGGTCTCGTCAAAATAAACCACTTTTTTCCTATGAAATGTTTATCGAAAAATGATTTGTTTTCGAGATACAGATTGTTGACATTTTTCAAAACATGGTTGGTTTTTTTCATAAGTTTTTTGCAATTTTAGTTATTTTCATCAAACTTTATAGGTAGTATACCCGGACAAACTTATTCTAAACCGAGCATTATCAAACTGCTCAATCAGTATAGCCAAATTTGATTTCAATAATATCTGTCACTCTCCGCTTGCAAATGGCTATGAACGTTCGTTTATAAAAATGAAAGTTTGCTGTCACATTTTCAACTATTCTTTGACCAATTCACAGTTTGGAGTTTATGAAGTGATTTTTTGGTACCATGCCCGACTTTACGAATGCTGAAATGGCTGATAAGGTTTTTGCATACGGCTTGGCTGACGAAAGTTCAACCGAGGCCAGATACATCTATCAGGAAAGGTATTTCCAACGCGTCACTCTTTGTGCAGCGACATTTGCGAATCTTTTTCGGCGACTTTCCGGATCTGGAAGCTTTGAAAGAAATTCTGCAGTAGGACGGCCACAGACTACAAGAACTGTGAAATTGGAGGAGGAGGTTCTCGAAGAAATTAGTGAACATCCAGAGACAAGTACAAGAACAATTTGTCATACTTTAAATGCGAGTCACATGACCGTTTACAGAATTTTAAAGGAACAGCAATTATATTCTTATCATATTCAGCGTGTCCAGGCACTTACGCTACGTGATTTTCAACCACGTATCGAATTTGCTCAATGGCTTCAAAGAAAAGTCGAACAACATCCCCAAATTTTATCGAAAATCCTCTTCACAGATGAGGCTGATTTTTCAAGAATTGGTATCATGAATATCCATAACAACTACATCTGGGCGAAAGATAACCCACATGCGATAACGCAAACTCATTTCCAAGACAGATTCTCTTTTAATGTATGGGTAGGCATAATTGGGGATTATTTTATTGGGCCCTATCTTCTCCCCTTACGTTTGAATGGAGATGCTCACCAAAATTTTTTGGAACATGAGCTTCCCCAGCTTATGGAAGATGTTCCCATCGGTCTACGGAATCACTCTTGGTTTATGCACGATGGAGCCCCTGCTCATTTTAGTCTGATAGCAAGAAATTTCCTAGACGTAGCATATCCCCAACAATGAATAGGAAGAGGAGGCACTCATCATTGGCTCCCGAGGTCACCGGACCTCAATACCGTCGATTTTTTCTTTTGGGGACACCTAAAATCACTAGTTTGTGCTAGCCCCATTGAAAACAAGAAAAATGTTAAGGGATCGCATCATAGCTTGCTGCGAAACGATAAGAAACACTCCCGGCATTTTTAACGGGTGCGGAATTCTTTGATGAGGAGAGCAGAAGCTTGTATTACTTCTGGGTTGGTCGTCACTTTGAACAGTTGTTGTAATAGTTGTTTCGTTCGAATTTTTATATGTTTAATTGGCCAATAAATAACATAGTACTTCTCCGAATTGTTTTTTTACAAACTTCGAAATATAGCACTTTCTAATTGAACAATTAAACTTGACAATTTTTTTAATTTGGATTGATTAAACAGTTTGATAATGCTCAGTTTGAAAGAAGTCTGCGTATAAAGTTTGATGAAAATACTAAAATTGCAAAAAACTTATGACAAAAACCAACTAGTTTTGAAAAATTTCAACAGTCTCCATCTCGAAAACAAATCCTTTTTCGATAAACATTTTATAGGAAAAAAGTTGTTTATTTTGACGAGACCTACCACATACTTAGTTAAGTAACATGCATCGATATAGAACATTGTAAATATCTCGAAAACGTTTGTTGTTGAGGAAGTGTACCTTTTTTACTCGAAAAAGAGTGTGGGAATGAGGGTTTCTCATGAAAAGTACCAAAAGTTTAGTGTCAAAAAAGTTAGGGCAATTTGAAATAAATAATGGCATCGTACGCAGCGCCCTCTAGATGTTACATGTAAATTAATACGAAATTATGATGTTCCACGTCAAAAAAAAACCCGGATACAAAATTTCATGCAAATAACTTATTTTTTGCAAAGTTATTTTTAAAAGCGAAAAAAAATTCAATTTCAACACCCTGTATCTCCGAAACGAAGCATTTCCGGACACAAATTTATAAGACTTTTTTTCTTAAAATTGTCTCAGGAATACGTCATTTGAATATTTCAACGTACTTATGTTACACCCTGTATGCATATTCAAAAATACATCAGGGCTTGTCTCTAGGCTTTACTTTATAGATTTAACAAAATTTGAAATGTATTTCGTGGGATTCCTTGAATATTTCAGAGAAAATATGTAGACCCTGAGACGTCCCTGGTATGTCCCACGTGGAGACATCCCATTGATATCTTGTTGATATTTTTCCTCACACTTATACTAGATAACATCACATTTCGTTGAATTTTTGTGGAATACCTAGATTCGAGATTGAATTGCCCTGTATATCTTCACACATACAAATTAGGCATCGTATTCTCGACATTTTTCATCCGATCATCTCAGAGAAGGAAAATAAACGTTGAATGAATACCACGACTCCAGTATGTATCGCGTTTTTATGTACATCGATAAGTCTTTTCGATTGAACAGATGCGACCTGAATTCTTCACCTGCAGGCTATCTTCAACACGGTTTCGTTTAACTTTCCATGTTTCAGACGCAAAGGCGTAGTATGGAATTCATCATATGAGGATTTTCGAATATCAAGGTGGGGTCAGCTTTGTGTTCATGTCTATTTTAGTTTCGGCCATGTTTTGAGTTTGAGGATATTTTTTATGATTTTTAATGCTTGTCCTTGAAGAATATGTTCAAAGTTTGTGGAAAATTTTGACTTCGAAATTTCTTCGGAAGAGAAAGTTCACCACTCCTGACTTCACAATATAGGTATAATTGATTGGAGAAGCTCTTTTGGGAAAAACAATCTTTAATCAAACATACCACCCAGCCACATCTTAAGGCAATATTTACTACCATGTGATAAAAAAAGTATATAAATATAAATATACGCTTAGATATAGTGGGTACTGGAGACTGGAAATTCAGACACTATTTCATTATTGCTAACGTTTCGAAAATCGTTTATTTTTTTTAAGCTAGAAAGGTCACAGTTAAGAAACATGATATGGTTGAACTTCACCTCTACATGAGTTGTGTCGCGGAAATAATACATTCAGTAAAACATGGGAGCTGAGGTGACACTAATGGTAGCACACGAAAAAACATGAGGGCTAAGTCCCAAAAAGGTGTATTGGACTGTGATGATCACCTATGCATCTTTGGTATGGTGGAGAAAAATAAACCAAAGAATTGTAGCGGCTGAGTTGAGCAAGGCACAAAGACTTGCCTGCCTCAGCATAAAGACTTGCCGCCCAGCATAAAGGGCTATGAAAACAACACCAACAGCAGCCATGGAAGCACCTTCCACCGATTGACATTTCAATCATGGGGAAGGCAGAAATGAGACTTCTAAGGCAACAAAACCCGAGCAACAGATTGAACAACAAGATGAAGGAAATAGTGGTAGGCAACATTGTTGAAATGAAACCAACGGACCTCCCAACTACTGGATACTTCTTTGACACGAACCTCGAGGTGATCATACAAGACCGAAGAGAATGGACAGACGACACCATCAAGAGCAAACCCGGAGAGAGGATCTGGTACACAGACGGATCCAAGGACCAAGGAAGGAACTGGTGCTGGGATATACAGTGAGAGAGGAAACTCCCAAATGAGTTCTTCAACTTATTTAGTATTAGCATACTCAAATTTCAAGCATTGTTTGGAAATATTGTTCCTTGTACATGCAAGCTACTGTAGATTGACAGGAAACCATGCATTCAGGAGATCCTGAATTACCTCTCATATCACAAATAGTATGTGGCAGTGAACTTTTAAAAACAAATGAAATTAAGAGTACTGAAAATCTCAGATGCTAAATTCCATAAACAGAATTCAAACATTATCTTCAACCTTTTCTTAGAAAATTCATATCCAGAAACGTTACTTAACATTTATATAATACATCATCTACTTGAAGTACTAGCCTCAAACAGTATAACTCGAACATTGTCTCAAAAAACAATAAAACTGGCACACCCCTACTCAACATTTTTCACTTATTACCATATATAAGATAGATCACTCCTTAACTCTACAATTATTTCATTTCCCGGAAAAATTAAAAATATCATACAAAACCGTTCAATTAATTCTGAAGTTTAAGATAAAACTCCATTACTTTCAACGTCAAATGTAATTTATAGTATTCCTTGTCATGGTTATAATAAATAATATATTGGTCAAACACAAAGATCATTATCGAACAGAATTATTTCTCATAAAAGTTTCTGCAGATTGCATCCTGGAAGATGGGCACTGGGAATTATTCCTAATCTGTCAGTTTCACATGTCACACCACATAGAGTACACATTTATATTTATAGTCTGTAAAATAAAGGCATGGAGTAATAAACCGCTTATCGTATTAAATCCAAGTAGGTATAAGTACGAACTGATATAGTTGAAACCCATAATCTTTGAACTTTGCATACTGAATGAGGGTTCATTACTCCACGCCTTTATTTTACGGACTATATATAATTTTGAACAATGTTAATGTATTTTTATTAAGTTTGAACTTTGTTTTATTCCTTGATCTACGTTTTTTCTTGTGTATCACTTGTTAGATGAATATGTTCAACATCATTGAAACCAACCTCAACAAAGTTGTAAGTAGCATAATGTTTCCCACTTGAATATGGTTTTTTCATCTATTGCAGTTTCCCTGATGATGGAAATAAACATTCCTGAAAGCTTGGATGAACCTTAAATAGTTTATTTACTTTTCCATTCATATATATACATATAGTTTTTATTCATAGAAACATATGAATTATTTGAATTCGATGTTATTTCTCTCCAGTAACTGCCCCAGTCATTGTGGAATTACTTCTGAAAACTTGAAAGAAGTCTTTGTAGCAAGGAACATTTTGGAAGTTATTGCCTATAGTAGCTTCCTTTGGGGCTGAATCTACTATATTATGCTCATGATTATCTGTGTGTCCCTTAAACCATATGAATATAACTTCAATATTTTAACTCATATAGTGAATTCTTTCAGATAATAAAGTTATCAAACCATTTCTTGTGCTATTTTTAATACTCACCAGCACAGATTTGGAGCCTGATATTATCATAGCGTGCTTACGTTATTTTGCGCACTCCACTCCTAAGACTTCATAATGGCGCCGGCTTCAGCTGTAAGAAGGTAACTAAATCCTTCGGAATTTGTAAATTTTTGCTAAGTTTTTCCTTTCTCAATTTCGCCTATATCGATATATTTTGCTTTAAACAAGCTGCTTCTGGTGAGATGTTCAATTCCACATTTCATTAGAGCTTTCGGGAATATGGGTTTAAAAATATAATTCCATAATTGTATGTACAGTGCTTCTCAAAAGTCCGCTCCCCCCCTTTTATTTTTGGAACGATTATACATAAACAAGTGAAATTTGGAAATCGAATATTAAAGATTGTAAACTTCCCTACTAGTGATGACGTCACAAGGCCATTGTGACCGATAATTTCAAATGGAACCCTACGGCAAGCGACACCTCTTTTAAAAGGTATCGAAAAAACCTATACAATGATACTGATTTTGTTTGTGTTTATGGAAGTTTTAATGGCTCATTAGTAAACATTAAAATTTAAATTCCATTCAGTATGATATTAATTACAGATTTGAGAATCAGTATCTACTTAAAGAAATTGCTCGAAGTGACCTCCACTCACTTTCTGACAGTGAAATATCCTATTTTTAAACTCTTCTCGTACTTTTGCAAATGTGTCTGCGGAAACAGCCTCACATTCTGCAAATAAACGTCAATATTGTCAGGTTCAGTGGCGTAAACCTTCGATTTGGGGTACTCCAACAGAAAAAAATCCAAAGGTGTGAGGTCCGGTGATCGAGCTGGCCATTCCGTTGAAGCTCGTCATCCAATCCATCTACCACGATACTCATCATCCAAATACCGTCTTACTTCACCGTAATAGTGTGGAGGAGCACCATCCTGTTGGAATGTCATTTCCAAATTGCCGAATTCATCTGGATTATCTTCCAAAATTTCAAGGATTAACGGTTCTATTGCGTTTTGCAACAGCTCCAGATAAACCTCACCAGTTAAATTGGTATTCAAAAAAAGAAGCCCAACGATGTGGTTTCCCAGGATACCTGACAAACATTCACCTTCTGGGGAAATTGGGTATGTGTTTCACGAAACAGGTGAGGATTTGCGTCACTCCAATACCTCAAATTCTGTGTATTTAATTTCCTTTAGATAGAAAGTACTTTCGTCACTAAAACAAATTGTCTTGACATAGTCTGGCTGTGGGTGAATTTTAGTTTCCATATTTTCACAAAATTCTAGTCGTCGGTAAGGGTCGTCGTCTGAGAGTTGATGAACCATTTTTAATTTGTATGGATGAACTTTTTTTTTCAACACCCTGTGTACTGTACTTCGACTGACTTCACAGGTAGATGCAACGTGAGTTGTTGAAGGAGAAGGATTAACTGTTACTTCTGCCAGTATATCAATTATTTTCTCATCAGAAATTTGTGGTCTGCCAAGATCGTTTCGCATCATCAATATTACCCGTTGTTTCAAACTCACGAAGAAGCTCCCTTGAATAAGTCCTCGAAACGGGGCGATCCGGAAACCTCTCATTGAAAATGCGTTCTGCATGAATATTTTGTCCAGTTTCACCAAGAATCAGGATCGCTGCTACTTTATCACCTGAAGCACGTACCATTTCGCTTCTTAAAGCACTTAAACGTTCGGCTCACAACAGTCTAACAAATTATTAAAATGTACAAAAATATTAAAAGTACCAAAAGCTGCTAAAACAGTTAAACGTTCGATCAACAATACACATATTATTAAATGTACAAAAACTTGGACAATTACAAAAACGTCGAATTAGGGAGACTAACAAAAACGTCAGCTTATTTGACAACTATCCAGAGGCGGAGCTTGAATTTGGAATTTTAGTATTAACTGACTTAATTCATCACAGCTTTGCGTTTTTCAAAAGCGAGTTGCCAAAACTGCCATAAACACAAACAAAATTAGTATCATTGAATAGATATTTTCGATACCTTTTAAAAGAGGTGTCGTCTGCCGTAGGGTTCCATTCAAAAATATTGGTCACAATGGCCTTGTGACGTCATCTTTGACGATTTCGTCATCTATCATCACTAGTAGGAAAGTTTACAACCTTTAATATTCAGTTCCAAATTTCACTTTTTTATGTATAATCGTTCCAAAAATAAGAGGGTGGGGGGACTTTTGAGAAGCACTGTATATACAGATAAGGGATCAATGTTGTTACCATATATTGATTATATTCGTTCGTTTCTAGAAAAGCAGCTGATGATGATGGAGATTTCTTCAATCTATTAATTGAGACATCCTTATTATAAATATTAATATCAATCAATGATGACGGTTATATGTTTTCAATTTAGTAACATATTTATTAGCAAGAAGTTTTCGTCTAAAACGTGGTTCATTTGCTTTTGCCATAATTGCCAAGGTAGATGACGATTTCATTGCTTCAATACAGAGTCTAATTGCTTTGTACTGAATGCGGTCAACTTTTTTAAATTCGTGTATGATGATCAATTAAAATACAGCCATAGTCAATGATAGCCCTTATGAATGATCTATGAAATATTTAAAGAGGTGCCGCGCCCCACGATTTTTTGGTAACACAACGAAGAAAGTTTAATACTTCCTCACAAAGGCTTTTTGAATATTCGATATGGCGCGTCCAAAGCAATTTTTGATCCAATGACATACCCAGATATGTATATTTCATGACAATCGGTAATTGCAGGCCTAATATCTGTATGTGTGAGTCGATGTAAAGGCGGTGTCTTGTAAAGCACTTGACAACAGATTTTTCTGATGACATTTCAAGGCCCATGTCAAAAAGCCACACCTTCAATATATGTAGCACACTATTGAGGTCATCTAAACATTGCCTATATTGGCAACGACTAGTATATATACATATGTCAGCTGAAAATTGTACCAATTCAATATTTTTATTATTCCAAAATGTCTCCTGTGATTCTGATATATATTAAAGATTTTGAAAAGAATGGACGCAGTATCGAGCTCATCGTTAAGATGGTTCTAACATATATTTCTCGACGGTTGAAAGTCTCATACATAATATAGGCTGGTTTTTCCATCTTACCTACATCATTCATTATATTGAACATAATTTATAGATCCACTAAGTCATACGCCCCTTTAACATCATAGAATAAACAAAGAAAGTAATCATTTCTTTCAAAATGACACTTCAATATCTGTATGTACCGAGTACCTAATCCTATCCTATAACCAAACTGTGTTTTTTGGAGTATAGAATTGGTTCCAAGACAGTAATCTTATCGCAACTTCATCATTCCTTATGATGTCTCTAAAACGCATGACATCAGAGAAATGGACCTGTAAGAGGTAAGTAATCCTGAGTCTTCATCTATTTCATTTTATGTATTAATACTATAATGCATTTCTTTCATTTCATGCATTATTCCTTCTTCAGCATACCAACGACTGAATATATTCAATAGGAGTATTTTTAATCCAGTAAATACAGGGGGGTTACCTTACAAACCATCTGGTGATTCTAAATTTGGTATATGTTATCAAAGATGGATATTAAGTGTTCAAAATGCAAAATGCACAATTCTTCCTTTCCCGCTCCCGCCAGTGTATTGAAAGAACCGAAAAAAATCGAAACTTCCTTCAGATTTTCGCTTATATCTTCGTTTCGGTGCATTTTAGCCATAAAAAACTTGTTTCAATGTTGTGAAGATTAAAATTTTCTATAATTTCACGTTCAAAACGTTGTTTCTAGGACCGATAGTTACGGAGATATGCACTTTAGAAAAAAATAAGAAAAAAACGCATTTTCCGGAAATTTGTCAAACTTCTAATTTTAAAACGCTGTAATTCAGTTATGGCCCATTCTAGGAAAACAAGTATCGTAATAATATTTGTAGAGAATTTAATTACCTACGAAATGCATGTACATTTTCCCCAAACAACTCTATGGAGTGGAAAGTAAACAAAAAAACTGAAACAGCGTTCCATGGTCGTTATTGATGGTGGATACCTTCTTCACAAGGTTGTATGGAATAGAAGCTCGAACCTTGGAGGGATTTGCCAGGATTACGTCAAGTACTTTCAACGTCACTATGGCACCGACGTGATTTCGATGGCTACACTGCAGATCCTTCTCAGCAAGGGACCAAGACTGCTGAACGAGCAAGAAGGTTCAAAACAAACCATCATCAGACAAGGTGTTTGACAGAACAACTGTCAACAACACACCTCAGGATGAGTTCCTGGCCAATGAGGCAAACAAGGACCGATTCGCGAAGCTGCTCTCCAGTGAAATGCAAACGTCAAACATAGCCACAGACCAAGCTTCCGAAGATGCTAACAGGTTGATATTTGTCACAGCTGAATGCCTCTTCCCCACGTACGACGCCGTCATAATTGTCGGGGAAGACATCGACCTACTCGTCCTGCTGGCTGGCACGACACCTGCGGTAAAAAATGTCCACCTCAAAAAACCAGCGAGAGGGAAACATCCAGACGTAATCTACTCCAGCTCCTCCTACAAGTACAACACCGCAGGCTATATTTGGCTCATGAACGCAACATCAGGCTGTGACAACACTTCAAATTTTTCTGGGTTTGGGAAGAATAAATTCTGCTCACTTTTTAGGGAAGACCCATCATTGCTGGAGCAGCCGGAGAGATTTGAGGGCCCTGCTGCCAGTCCCTAAGAAATTTCAGCAGCAGGGAAGAAAATCTTGGTATTCCTGTATAGTGGCAGTGGAGAACAGTCGTTGAACTTCCTTTGCTATAGCAAATTGAAGACAAGTACCACCAAGCTCAATCTGGCCAAACTATCTCCGACCACTGACGCAGCACATTTCCACTTCCTGAGGACATACCACCAGGTCATGTAGTGGATGGGGATTGTCAAAGACCCTATCGAGTGGGGCTGGTGTAGAAAAGCTGGAAGACTGGAGCCCATCAGGATGAGTAGACACGCTGCTTCCCTGAACCTGCTCGAAGCCATCTCATGCAGATGCACAACTGCCTGTTTGGGGGCGTGTTGTAGAATGGCGGGCCTAAAGTGTTCCGCCCTTTGCAAATTTTGTGTTGGAATGTAATAACAGGAATGGAGTCATCGTCGACGTCGAAGACGATGCCGATCTAGTAAATTCACTATTTGACGAAAATGAAGACCCCCACTTCATTAACTCAGCCCCTACGAATCGAGCGAAGCGCATAATAATTTCTTTTCTTTCCAGTTCTTAGTTCAATAACTACCGATTTTTGTATGATCATTACTGCCTTTTGTTCCTACTTCTTTTAAATGAATGAATCTTCAAAATATGAATCTGCTGCGTTGGTGGGTTATTTGAAATTGAACATCCCCTCTCACCAGTAGGTACTCAAGTGAAATAGTACCTGCCTCATGAGCAATGCGCTGTAACATGTGAGTTTTTTAAGTAGAATTGGTATAAACTCCAAATTCAAGCCAAAACTGGAAAATAATAAGTGAATTTGTTGAGATACAATGAGGAGTCACAATAGCCAAAAAAAACAATATGTCATTGTTTTAATTTTTATGTTTACCCCCCCTCTACGTAGGGTTGGTTAAAAAAAAGTACATGTATTTTGTAGGTAATTAAATTCTATACATATTTTATTAGGATACTTGTTCACCCAGAATAGGCCATAACTGAATTACAGCGTTCTAAAGTTAGAAGTTTGAGAAACTTCCGGAAAATGCGATTTTTTTTTCTTTTTTCTTTTCTGAAAGTGCATATCTCCGTAACAATCAGTCCTAAATTATAAGGATTCCTTTTTCACAACATTGAGTGGAAGTTTTTTGGAGCTATAATGCACCTAAGCGAAGATATAAGTGAAAATCTGAAAACGTTCCGATTTTTTTCGGTTTTTTTTGTGCATTTTGCATTTTAAATACTTAATAACCATCCTGACAACATATCAAAAATTTAGAACTACCGGACCGTTTGTAAGGTAACCCCTCTCTCTTTGTCTCTATTCATTGGGTTATTTACCGGAATCCGATAAATTATACAGCATTTTGTAGATGAAGCCACCCAAACCAAGATAATTGTTTTTATTCTCATTTTCTATTGTGAAATAAAACATTTAAAAAGTTTGTTAAGGTTTCAATACAGATCGAAAATACTATGAATACTTCTGAAATACAGATTTTATGAATTGTCATAATGCAACTACCTTTGTGAAATGATTTGCGAACCATTTCTAGATCGTCGCTTCCTATATTGTAAGAATATAGCTCTGATTTAATACCGTTGTACTTTTCTTTGCATAATTTTGCACTGTAGTCAAAGTCTTAACTCCCTACAACTTTTGCTTGTTTACTTAATCATAACGAAAGGGCGTCATTCATATAGAAGATAAAATGTTTTCTGCTTTAACTTTAGTGATATTCAGAGTACGTACGTATAAGGACATCGACATACATTCAATATCTGCGGTAAGTATTCATTGCGTACTTGCATATGTGACCAAATATCTCTGTTCATTGTTTGAAGAAATTCCTCATTACACTTACGAAATCCGTTTATTTCAATACGAATGGGTTCATTAATCAAAATGAGCCAGGTGACAATGACCATGGAAAGTTCAAACACGGATGCAGTAGAGAAATTACAACACGTTTCTTGAATACACGATTTTTACGGAGACTAAAAGCGTTCATTATTTGTTGTGGCAGAGGCGTAGCAATAGGAAATTGAAAGTCGTGAATACGAATGAGGTTATGAAATGTGGATTATGTTCTTGGCATTGGTGAAACCTCAGCAACACTTATTGAATATTCGACAACAGGATATATATAACTCCTTTGAATAAAGGTTGAGGTTTATTGGAAAATTTCAGAATATTCAAATCATCAAGCATTCGAGAGGAAAAACTAAAACTAGATAGCTATTTATCTAAAAGAAAGCAAATAGAGAAAATTGAGGATGAGATAAGCAGATGAAGGATAATAGAATTCGGAGTTCCACAAGGAACCGTACTTGGACCAATATTATTTATTATCAAAAGCTAATGGTTAGTGATCCAGTATCAATGTTTTGGTTGTGGTTAAGTTGAGATTGGGATCAATATAGAATGAAAAAAAATTTGTTGTTTTCTTGTTGACGTTTCGAATCCATTCAATTCATCCTCAGGGCTCTGTAACAAAGGTTCCTCAAATAGTGAAAAAGGTTTTATTTTTTCAAATTATTTTCTATTTATTATACTTGTCACGTTGTATCATTGTACTTACATTTTTAATAATAAAATGTTGAGAAGAGTACTCACCAAAAAGTAGTTTTTTCCGAATTAAAATCCTCAAAATTTGAAAACATATTCAGACGAGATAGACACACAGAAAACGAAACTCCAACGGGCACAATATTGCTTGTATACCTTCTGACGGTACGAAAATGAAATACTCAGAAGAAACTAAGATTGAAAGAAACAATTCATATATACCTCATATCCCTCATATACCTCATCGACCTCAGGGTCATTAGGAATAAACGGTTTGAATTATTGTGTTTGAATTTCGCATCCCTTATCGGTTAATAATCAGTGGCTGGGTATAGTGGGTGTTGAGGACTGAAGAATAAGATACTATCTCATTGTTTCGTTTCGTTTAGAATTTTATTATCTTCTTTATTGAAGCTGAAACGAAGGTCAATGAATCAAAAAGAATATATACATAGGTTTACAGTGCGGCTTTTTATAGCACCCTCCCCCTGTTAACTTTTGAACGGTTCGACGTAGAACAATGAGACAAAAACCATTTTGAATGATATCACCAATACTACTTTTTGAGATTGAAGACATTGTGATTGCTTGATAGATGGCGCGGAGAGGCACATAAACTTGGAAATTTCAAATAGCATGGGGGGTCAAGAGGTACATCGTGGAAAATTTAACTCAATTCTCTTTTCAACCATCTAGTTTTTTTTTTTAATTTCGTCAATACGTTTTTTCACAACATGCAGTTGAAATGTCAAATGAAACAACATGTTTCCATGAGAAGTGAGACACACTGAATAGGTTTGAATATTTATTAACTGCAAATTATCTGGGAAAATTATTTTCATTTGGAAAGCACTCAGGTATGTTCAATTCAATTGAATGCTTTTATCAAGACTTCTCTACAATATGCGTGATTAGTCTCAGAATAATATTATTACAAAATAAACTTACTAACATGAAATATCAAAAATTAGTTTAAAGAGTGGCATTAGACGTTTCTTTTATGTAGGAAACATTTTAAGGATAGACAGTGTCAATTAACTTTACAAAATGTCACAAAGTATATACAGAAGGAAACTTTCAAAGAGGATTATCAATTAAACTCAGATCATTTTGTTTCTGAAAAATATTAGTGTAAATAGAACTCAGATCGACGATATCTGTTTCTTTATTAATGATGTTATGTTTATTTTTGTTAATATGTACCATTTCTTAAAAAAGACTTTTAGACAAGAAACTTTCAAAAGTCTAAAATTTCTGAATTATTATTATACGATGAACCTCATCAATAGAATGACTGGAAAAAGCCCAAGATCGTATGCACTCAGTTTTATTCCTTGCCATGAAACTAATCAGAACACTGTATAACAAATTGATTACAAGATGGTAAAGAAAATCCATAAATAGCAGGACTAATAAATTTCTATTCACATCACCCAAACAATATTAAAATTGATGTTATTACCCATATGAAAAATAGAATAGAGAAATAAACTCATTCCTCTTTGAGAATAGAGTGTTTGAATGAACTAAAAATCATACTTCTTGAAAATTCATACCCAAATTCTTCAGTCACAAAAATAATTTTCTGTACTCCATCATTCCTCCAATTGTAAATCCACCAAATAACAACAACATGAATATATTAACTTATAAAAGCTCACCTCATATTCAAAATCTGATTCCAAAGTTGATTAAAGTCCTTAATAACAAAAATATAAAAATAGCACAAACTAACATAAACATAATTTCCATACTCCATACTGAATTGAAAACACCAATTCCAAAGGAATTGCAATCAAATATTGTTTATAAAATATCATGCATTGATTGTGATAAAGGTTACATTGGTCAAACAAATCAATTATTTAAAGATAGAATCACAGGCCACAAAGTGATTGTTGGAGGTTTATAAGCTCTATCCAGTCATTCTATTGATGAGGATCATCGTTTTGGATTACAATAGTTCAGAAAATTTATATTTTGAAAGTTTCTTTTCTAAAATATGTTTTTAGAAATCATCAGTCAGGTGCTCTTTCAACTGAGCTAGTGAGGATGTACATTCGCATCTGCGGTCGGGATATCACTTTCTAGAATTTAATATTGTGTTGTGTGTTGTGGAAAGTTAAGATGTAAGGGAATTTCCCGTCTTAATATTCATTGAATTGATCATACCTGGATGCTTCCTAAATAAAAATAATTTCCCCATATATATATATATATATATATATATTGAGAAATTATTTTTATTTATGACGCAGCCAGGTATGATCAATTCAATGAATATTAAGAAGGGAAATTCCCTTACACCTGTCATCAATATTTATATATATATATATATAAATATTGATGACAGTATTTCTCAGAATTAGGTTGTGTATGTGTGTGAGTTTTGATAAAAATGTAATAACGATTCTCCTAGAGGCCTCCAGGCTTCCCCAGATTTTAGCCACACAAAATTTCTTGGTGTTGAAAATTTGGATGTATTATATGTTTGAAAGCTTGTTTCTCAGGTTTTGGAAATGGGGTCTCTGACCTTCCCTTGCAATTATTCTCTTTTCAATTATTATATTAATTTTATGCGTTTCTCAGTAAAAAACGTATAAAACACTTTTCTTTTTTTACATCTATACGTGGTTGGGATTGAAAATATTTGATGATATCTGACAGATCGGACATACCAATGCAGTTGTTTAAGCTATGCGTGCTTGAAATTGTATGTTACTACTGCCATCTATTTTGTGGGAAAATTATTGATTTTTATCTTGATACGAGAATAGTAATAGATCATCATTTAATTTATTTCTTTTTCATCTATTATCAATTTGAATTATTTTTTGTAAGATGAGGAGAGGGGGACATTTTATGAAGAACACTGGCTGACTTTATATGATGATGTGGTATATTTAACTTAAGTTCCATGTCAGTTTTATCATTGAGGCATTTTTATCATATTTGATGTAAATTATGTAATGTTTTTCAGAAAATTCTAGCAACATTTTTGTATTTCTCAATTGAACTAGTTGTTGGTTTTTCTATTGCGCTTTTTTAGCGCAGTTGACCAATTTTTGTGTATTTGTGATCTTCGATTCTATTTTCTAGATATTGCAAGGTTTGACCTATGTAAATGCAAACCTCGCAACTTCTAGAAAATAGACTCAAAGCTCACAAATACACGAAAAACTGTTCGAATGCACTTAAGAAACATAAGAGACAAACCATCCAATGAGTGAAATTGAGCTAACAGTTGATAGTCCATGATAAAATAAACAAACTTTTCTCTTTGAAATTTTCTTAATAAGCTAGAAAAAAAAATAGCTACCAAAACTTCGCTATTTTTCGGTTTCCAAAAGTAGGACGAATTTGGAAAAAATAATTTATACACTCGTCATTCACGGATGTACAAGATGTTAGATACACCTTGGGTACATAATTTGTCGTTTTGGTCGAAAACATAGATACCAGAAATATAGTATTTTAGCTTTTCATATATTCAAAACAGAAATTCCATCTATAATTCCTATTTCAATGTGATAGCAAAATCTTCCATACATTTAAAACTCATATGTTTTTGGGGTATTTATTTGTCTCCCATTTTTGTAAATTAATTTTTTTTGGTCGAATCAAATGAAATAAAAACTTTTTAGAAATCCATGATGACCAATTTACGGAAAAATGAATGTTATTGAAATCGGCGGGAAACTAAAAGGTCTTTTGAATTATTTCAAAACTCTCCTATACATTTAATCCCAATTGGAATTGTTGGAAAAATCGTTACCAAAGAACGTTTATTGAATTATCAGAAAAGATATTCATCGACATATGCGTCAGTAAAAAGATTTCAAGTCTAGGAGTGGTATTCAGGTTATGTGAGAATCAATTCCTACAGACGCATCGTCGTGCGGACAGGTTCAGGAGAAATTATTTTTCACCTAGTTACGGCTGACCTTTACCCACATATTTTCAGATTGTTTCTGAGTTCACCCACAATTAGCATAACATGCTAGTAAGGTAACTGTTTATTAGATAATTGATGGGTTTGTCTTCCTGTGTATTTTGTGTACCGGCAATAAAATTCAATTAATGTATCTGGGAAAAAATCACAATGCACAATTTATATTGGGCTTCTAGTAATATTTTCACATTGTGAAAACTCCCAGTAATGAAAGTTTGAAAAGCAATTCCCAGCGATTTCGGCACACAATGCATTTTTCATATGCATACCGAGTGTCCCTAAAATGCTGTAACGATTACACTGCAGAGCAGTATAAGTTACAAGTTGTACCTATATAAATTGCTAGCACTATAGACCTACACATAAATATATAACTTTCATTATTCTCTTAGTTCAGAAAAGATAACTATCTCAAGATGATAATATTTCATCTAACTATTTTTGTATAAAGTAAATAGAAAGGGCCCTGTATTTTATATTATATCTCTGGAGTAATTCGCTTTATTATATGGTAGACTTATTCTAAAATGATGATGACAAGATATCAATTCGTTTGTTAGACGATCATTGGTCACCAGCATTAGTGAGGCGAGTATCAGTGGTTGCCTATCGATAAGTTCTAAAAAACTTGTGACAAAGTGGGACGAGCACATGACGTCAAAACAGCTAATCGACACTATAGGTATTGTCATTAAATATACTCTGTCCTTTTCCTTATCAATAGATTGGATGAAGTTATTCTAATATGAAAAGGAAGGTTGGGAGGTAAATTCAAATTACCCACGGAATTAGGATTTTCGGTTTTTGAGTGAGAAAATTAAAGTGAAGAAGATTTCCGGAGAGAAGGTTCTCTTTTCGCTGTGGAAGTGATAGCGAGGCCAACCATGTAGTTTTTCCTTTCTGGTAGTAGTTTTGAAAAAATACAAGTGTTGATTTGAAAATAATTTCAGTGGTTATGATTTAATCCATTCTCGTAGTTCCGATGGTAACTATATGAATGCGATTACACTTCTCACGAGGTTGGAAATGATTATGGTTCGGCACGAGATCCACACTACTAGTTATTAATGAAGAATGTCACAAGCCAATTTCTCTATATATTTGAAAGATCCTTCTTTGAATGAAGGTAAGAAATTCATCAACAGAAATAATTTTGCAGTAAAGATTTTAATATTTCATTTGTATGAACTCCCATGGTTTCTTCAACCCCTAGCAATTTCGATTCTAAGCTCGTTTACTTCGTCATACAGTATGATCAAGAAACCAGGAAGTTCAAATATGTTATATATTGGCAGGTACAAATCGTATAAATATATAGGGTCTTGGTCCCTGGTTCTTGGTTCCTGGTAACGGTCAATTGATAATGGTACATACAGGCAAATTAATTCATGGTTCAGGACGATAGGAAGGTCACATATAGACAACTCAGAATGTTGATTGGTCCTACCGAAGGGCTGATTTGCTGTATTCCTGTGGACATCCAGACTAGTAGCACTGTCGGTGTATACTTTTCACTACCGTAGCATTGTTAAGGTCAGACTGTTCTGGAAAAAAATTTGTAATTCGTTTCGAGTTCAAGTGCTTGTACACATTACGTTGTTGGTACAAATTGCGTTGTGGATTTTAATTCCATTGTCTATTTACATTGTGTATGGATTTATTCACTAAAAATTTGATTCAACTTCATTGTGTTGATTTTTTTGAAAGGTATAAACATTATTGATGATACAACAGTCTGTAATATTTCAAAGTTGGGAAATACCTATATTTTTGTTGTCATATGTTTTCTACGGAAGTAGAGAGACCTATATTACATAACTGTACTTATTGCTAAACCTTCTCAGCAATGTGAAATTGATTGAATATATGATTATAGTACCAATACCGTTGTTTTTATGATGTTGATGTTCACATATCAACCGTATTTTGAATTCGAGGAAATGCTACTTCGAAACGTAACCCAATGATTGTACAGTAGAGAAAATATCGAAAACTGTTTTCTTACTTGAATATCTATATGTGATTTCCATAATGTGGGAAACCTCATTATTGAGATAATTGGAAATACATTGGATATTATAAGCAACCAGATTTTGATTTCTAAATAAACCCATCCACAAAGTATTTTTTGAATTCTCTATAACTTATGTATACCTTTTGATCTACAAGTTCTCAGTTGTAGTAGATTATTCTCTTAGTTTTATGTTTAACCGTGAACTGTGAGTGGCGTCCAAAAATAAGGAAAAGGGTTACAAAATAATAATATTCAACATCACACTATATTAGGGCCAGTTCCCACACGAAGGAAAATAAAGAAATATCTTGTTGCTCTATATAAATAATGGCTACATAACCCGCTACAATACTCAAGAAAGTGGAATAACTCTGATTTCATAAAAGATTAAGTGAATCCATGATATATCCATATAATATGAGAAATACTCATTCATTTCATTATTATTCAGTCTTTCACACCTAATATAACATATTTCATCTCTAAATTGAGTTGTTTTTTCCAACCCAAATAAAATGTTAAAATGGTTGAAGTAAAAAAGATTTTTTTCAACGTGTTGTTATACCACAAATTTCAACAATAACTCTTATTTTTCCTCCTATATTCGTTTGAAACAAATCTGGAAATTCAAATCCAACTCACTCCCAGCGATGAAACTGACTTCGAGTTGGCCATGCGTACTTTTTTCACAAAAGAATATCTCTCACCAGTTTTTCATCTAGTTTCATGGAAACTTGCTCCCAAGTAGTTTGTGCGGTCAGAGCAATTTTTGGTTGAAATTCATCAACTCATGATCAACAGTCCGATTGTATTCCAAATCGGCGAGGAAATATTTAAGGAATGCAGTTTATCTATAAAATTATATAAATTGTATATATCCTGTTAAATTTCATGTTCATTTTTAAACCAATTTTGGGGGGATCTTATAAATCGTTACTTTATTCATGACGCCAATACACTTTTTCAAACTATTTTTGAACTTGAACTTAAATAACAGCCCTTGGACTGGATTACGGTTGCAAAAAAAACAGACATACTTGTCTTTATCTTAGCTAAAACACTGGTCTGATCCTATAGTTTATAGGCTTGAAAAGTGAAAGGTACTTTCCATAGAAGTTTCCAAATGTAACCACAATATAACAATTCTCTTTAAACTTCAACTAATATAATTTTCAAAATTTTACTTTATTACCCAAGATTATGAGAACTCCAACAATATATTTTATGCAATAAATTAAACATCTTAACGGAAATCGATCAGTTTATAAGTTCCAACAATGGACATTAACTATAACACCTCTTACAAAATATAATTACCAGAATATTTGTGAGATATCTCACTTTATCTTACTTTGTCACCCAAGAGATCGATTTATCTCACTTTATCTTACTTTGTCACCCAAGAGATCGATTTTCCTATTTTTTTACAATCTAAGTTCAGAAAGTGATTTTTCTGGTGTGCGTGAGAATTAAATTCGTCCACCTTAATTTCGTTACTGTATAAACTCGCCTCACTATGAAAACAAAACTTTACGGCCTACTCGTAATATTTACTTTGAGCTTCCAGGAAAGAAAACAGAATCACATTGATATCTCGACCCACCCTTTGTCAAAGCCCAAACCATGGTGTTCTCACACTCCTGACCTACCTCTAGCTAAGTACCAACTTAGCAGGAAGCAGTTATATGGCTAGGATTCTGCGTATGAGACAACGTGTATTACTTACTTGATTCATAATTACTTTAACGTAAAGAATTCGAATGTCTTATAAAATCACCTTCAGGATCTTTATCCTAAATTAAAGAGCCTTAATATCTGTATATTAGTCTTATTGTCAATTTAAGATGATGAAAGTATCTTGAGGAAAATAAAAATAAAATTAACTTGAGAGCTAACTGCTCTCGTTCGGCCATGCTTCACAACTTGAGCATCTAGAAAAACTGACATATTGTGACCCTCGACGGAATCTGAGATCGTAACTCGAAGTAATATGAGTTTGAATGGTTCATCGATCTCGTGCTATAGGATATTGAAATTCCACATCAGCAAAATATATGCAAAATGTCAAATTCACTATTTATTTCAATCGAGTACCAGGACGCTATGAATTCTATTAAACTCTATATACCTGCCAGAGTCAGAAATGAAACAGAGCCGGTGGCAATCCACCCGAGTACGATAGGTTTGTCAATTAATACAAAATAAATGGAGTACAGTACAGTTTTGTACAGTAGTCTTTTTGTACAGAATTTCATTTTGTTCGGTTTTGTGATCGATCCAGTAGCTTTGTTTGTTTACACTTATTTCCTCAACAGGTACTATTTTGTTGCTAATCAATAATTTATGTTGAACATCCCAAATAGGCAGGGACGTACCAAAGTTACTTCAAACTTTTGGTTAGCCGTTCTCAGTAACGGAGCTTGGAAAAAATGATTCGTTACATCACATCTATCAGACCGAGAGCCATCAAACAACACACGCATCATATGTGTCAAAAAAACTATTCCTTTGAGGAATGAACTCAAAGCTAATTATTGTTTCATATTATACATTATACAGCCAAAGTATGAAGGAGTAATATGCCATACCGATTCGGAGTTCCAAATTGTCCGCCATATTCAATTGAATGTGTCATTCTTGTGATGCTCTTTCGAAATACGAGCTCAGTTAAAAAAAAAATACTCCTCACCGATTATGACTGTGTCATACTGTTTTGGTGTCCCTCAGTACCCGCATACTTATTCAAATATGTAAAATTTTTCACTAGTTCATGTATGCTTTGGCAGTCTCTTCGAGATTAACCCGTCAAGTTCAGTCATCACACCCCTTCGTGGTCACTTTGGAGACCTGCAGAACATCACTTTCCAAAGACTCGTTCATCCAACGAACAGCGAGGCTTTGGAACTCATTGCCTAGGGAGGTGTTCCCCGAGGCATACAACCTTCAGAAATTTAAGAAGAACACCAACTCCTACCTTCTTTCCCTAGGTTCCCACGATGTTTTCTGAACATCACAGGATATCCCTTTTCGTGGGAACCAGAACATAAAAAAAAAAAATCATAGGTACACACCTGGAAAAAACATATATCGATTGATATATGTATATCTGGAAGACGAGTTTGTAAGTGACATACCGATTGGATGTCTCGAACGTGAGAAATTAAACTTTAAAGTTGTTAATTTTTTACAAGTGTGATGTTATAACAGGCACAAGTGCCATACTCATGATTTCGAGACATAATCAATTTCTGGAATACGAATAAATATGTAAGATACCACTGATGGTAGCAAAATACTGGGGACAGCAGGACTGGTAACTAAAGAGGTCACACAGCAGCCATATATCACATCCAAGGTGTCACAATCAATTCCACTACCCCTGCTGAGACCACAACGAGCAAACCAGCCTTCTGAGTCTCTTTCACCGAAGACCATCTTCAGCCAATGCGAACCTAACGAGTACCTCAGGTTATTACAGTACGAACGACCGACTTCTGCTGAAATCAGAGACTTGTTTTGAAAATGTTCAAATTTGAATTAATCAATCCTCAACTTGGGATTTTTTCACTAGTATTTTTTTTTCCTTTTCTTATATGCAAATTCAGACTATTTTTCATTTGTTATTGCTCATTCAACTCTTCATTGTTTACAATTTTGTATAACCAAAATAAAATTTGTTAAGTTGAGTTCCTATATCCTTATTTTGCCTTCCAATACAAGCTAGGTAACAATTGCTTATTTTATATATTTTCTTACCTTTGATTTTTTTCTTTTGCAAGTCTGGCGTCCAAATACTGTACAAGTCAAGTTAATTAATGAATAATTTTTCTAGTGGCCTAATCTGAGAAAACGATTGAAAGTCTTTTACTTAACCTTACTCACCTTGAAAAAAATTGCTAATTGTATCATTAAACCACTCACATATCTGATTAACTTGTCGCTACAGGTTGTAATATTTCCAAGTACAATGAAAACCGCTCTAGTATCTCCTAGTTTAAAAAAAGGAAATTCTGAAAATCTAGAAAACTACCGTCCTATATTCCATCAGTTATCTCGAAAATTTGTGAGTATGCAATTTTGAAACATTTACCAAATTTTCTGGATAAGAACTCTATAATACTGGACAACCAGCGTGGTTTCCGCACTGGTCGTTTCGCAGTTACCGCAATTCATGATCTCTCTGGAGAAATCCTGGACAGGTGATGGCCCGGTTGGAATATTTTGTGATTTCGACAGTGTCCAGCATGGATTCGTGATGGATGAACTCTATCAATATGGAATATGTGGAGAACTCTACGAATGTTTTTTTTTTCACATCTAAATGGACGGCTTCAGAAAGTAAGGATAAATCACATAGAAGACAACGTGAATACTGAACATATTTCGAACCCACTTTCAACGGGAATAGGGGTCCCCCAGGGGTCAGTGGGTCCCATATCATTCATCATTTATGGAAATGAGTTACCCCTGGTACTCCACGATGCACATACTCATCTTTATGCTGACGACTCCACGATCTTATTCACAGACAAAGCAACAGGTCAAATTCAAAATAGAATCAACACCAGGTGCGAAGCACTTTGCAAATGGTCTTATGCACACTCACTGTACCTGAATGCTTCCAAAACCAAATTCCCAACTTGGATATAGTGATAAATACTAAACTATAGATCAAGAGGAATGTATAAACTAGACCAACATTTATCGTTCAATGCTCACTGTGAGCGCTAGCTAAAACATTGAACAATGAATGTTCCCAATTAGATTCTCAAAAACATTTTGGATATTCATGGAATGCTGCTCTTCCATTTTGGAGAAATTCAATGTAGTATTACTTATCGAATAACTATTTGGGGAAATTCTTCTAGCATTAAAAATGTTTTTGTTGCCCAAAAGAGAATTGTGCGATGTCTAGCAAATGCCCCAAACGGAACCTCATGTAGGGAATTATCCAAACGACTTAGAAAACTACCTTTCTATGGATTATATATATATATATATATATATATATATATATATATTATTTATCCCAAAAACCTTCCAAAGGGATTATAGAAATTGATAAACTGCCTATATTCAAAAATGAAATGAAAATCCTTCTCCTCGACCTCTTTCCCTACAGTATAAAGGACTACTTTGATAATCCTGTATTGGAACAGTTTATTTACATAAATGTGTTCGAGTGACTTTTTTCTGTATGGTCAATCTAGTATAGTTCATTCACATATACAGTGCTAGTCAAAAGTCCCCTCCCCCCCTCGTATCTTTTGAACGGGTATACTAATAATAATGAAATTTGGAGGGTGGAAATAAACGGATGTAGGCTTCTCAACTGGTCATAACAGGTGACGCAATAGTCATAAATGACGTCACAAGGCCACTGTGACCAATAATTTTAAATGGGACCCTATGGCAAGTGACAGCTCGTTTGAAAGGTATTGAAAATACCTATTCAGTCATACCGATTTTGTTTGGGTTTCGGCTGATTTTGATTGATAAATTGAAGAAATACGAAAATTATAGTTTCGCATTTAATTAATAAAGATTTAAGAACCAGTTCTTATAATAAGTGTTCAAAATGTGCTCCATCTACTTCCTGGCAGTAATGCATCCTATTGCTAAACTCTTGTCGTACTCGTCCCAGTGTGTCAGCGGAAATTGCCCTACATTCTTCAACAATTCGTTGTTTCAGAATGGCAATACTGTCAGGTGCTGTAGCGTAAACCTTAGATTTCAAGTAACCCCATAGAAAAAAATCTAATGGTGTAAGGTCCGGTGACCGAGCTGGCCATTCGATCGAACCTCGTCGTCCAATCCATCTACCACGATATTCTTCATCTAGGTAACGTCTTACTGCACCGTAATAGTGTGCAGGAGCACCATCTTGTTGAAACGTTATTTCCAAGTTGTCGAATTAATCTGGATTATCTTCTAGAATTTCAAGAATTAACGACTCAATATCATTTTGTAACATCTCCAGATACAATTCACCGGTTAAGTTAGCATTGAGAAAAAGAGGCCCAACTATGTGGTTTCCCAAGATACCTACCCAAACATTTACTTTTTCTGGAAATTGAGTAAGTTTTCACGAAAGATGTGAGGATTTGTGTCACTCCAATACCTCACATTTTGAGTGTTAACATTTCATTGAGAAAGAAAGTACTTTCTCACTAAAACAAATTGTCTGTATGTAGCCTGGTTGTTGGTTCATTTTATTGGACATAGTTTCACAGAATTCTAGTCTTCGGTCAGGGTCATCATCTGAAAGTTGGTGCACCATTTTTAATTTGTATGGATGAAATTTGTTTTAGCCAACACCCTATGTACTGTCCTTTGACTGACTTCACAGATAGACGCAACTTGGGCTGTGGAAGAAGTAGGGTTACTACCATTTCTCCAATTATGTCAATTTTTTGTCATCACTAATTGTTGGTCGACCAGATCGTTTGGCATCTTGAACACTACCTGATGCTTCAAACTTCCGAAGAAGCTCCCTCAAATAAACCCTCGATATAGGGCGATCGGGGTACCTCTCATTAAACAGTCGTTCCGCTGCATGGAAATTTTTTCTACATTCACCAATTATTAAGATAGCTGCTACTTTGTCGACTACAGTACGTACCATTTTGCCTATGTAAACACTTAAAGGTCTCGTTTAACAATAGCTTAGGTAAATTTTCAAGGTATAAACACTTTTGACAAGTAGAGAATTCAAAAACGTCAACCTTTTTGACAATTAACCAGAGGCGTACTTTAAAATCTTTATTAATTAAATGCGAAACTATAATTTTCGTATTTCTTCAATTTATCAATCAAAATCAGCCGAAACCCGAACAAAATTGGTATGACTGAATAGGTATTGTCAATACCTTTCAAACGAGCTGTCACTTGCCATAGGGTCCCATTTAAAATTATTGGTCACAGTGGCCTTGTGACGTCATTTATGACTATTGCGTCACCTGTTATGACCAGTTGAGAAGCCTACATCCGTTTATTTCCACCCTCCAAATTTCATTATTATAAGTATACCCGTTCAAAAGATACGAGGGGGGGAGGGGACTTTTGACTAGCACTGTATGTGATTGTTTTCTATACTGTCTATTATCTGTAATTTTATTACTAAAAACTGCTTGTACCACCTGACTTGTCCAATAGCTACTAAGCTCGAAGGATTAAATAAAATACAATTCAATACAATACAATACGACCTTGCCGAATCGAACTGAGCAGCCCATCAGCAAAGTGATTTCAGTTCTTACAATTCAGATCAGATTATTCAAATTTGCGATTGAAAGAATAAGAGGGGTTATAACGTGGCTTCGTCCGAAAGTAGGACATAACAAAAAAAATCATGTTCTTGGTTGATTTTATCTACACTCCATTGGCAACAATGCATTCCTCTTGGAAATATCTTTCAGTCAGCTATTGCATCAACTGCATGTGATACGGATGGTAATAGCATTCTATCACCATCCAAAAAACACTACTTTTAGATATTCCCAACTCCCTACTCAAAATCCGTGTACTCTCATGGGGATTCTCGATAATATGCAATGTAATATTGAGAGTATTTTCATCATTCGTTACAGAACAAGCACGTTCAAACTTTTTGTAAAATACTTTTCCAGTTTCCTCAAATCTTGTTTCGAGGGGTTGAAATACTCGATGATCTGGATGTCTTCTCTCAGGAAACTTTTGTTCGTATAATCTAATTGCCAGTTAGCAGTTACCATCACTTGCCCCCGAAGCATAAACATTTGAATCTTATCCTCTAAACAATAATTCATAATGCCATAATTGTTAATAAACTGGATTGTAGTTTGACAGTTACCACTATTTACGAATTCTGATAACTATGGATAACTAAACTAGAAAACATTGTTACATTTGAAAAAAAAAAATCCTATGCTAGTTATTTATAACTTGCCAAAAATGCTCTTGAAGATGGTAAAAATAATTGCATCAGCGTTCAGTATCAGTATTTTCCATGAAAAAACATGTACGTGAAAAATTCTGCATCATTGTTGATTTGCTATGTATTAAACAATTCCTTTAAACCAGAATATCGAGAATAAATAGTGAAGTCATTGGAAAAAAGTCGATTGAAATGAAAATATACAGGGTTTTCCATTTGGAAGAATCAAAATACCGATGATTGAAAATGGCCAAGTTTGTTTTGTTGTACCGAACATCCTGTACAATTATCAAGTAAAGTTCTTGGATATGAGTTATCTGAGAAAAGGTTAGAAAAAGGTTGTTTTCCCAAGTTCACAAATGAAATTGGGAGCACTGAAAATCTCAGATCCTAAATTCCATAAACATAATTTAAACATTATCTTTAACCTCTTCGTATATAATTCATATCCAAGAACTTTACTTAATAACATTCTTTATATTACTCCGTCTCACTTGGAAGTACTAACCTTAAACAGTAATAACTCGAACATTGGCTCAAACACCGATGAAACTAACAATATGCTTACTCCACCTTTTTTCACGTCATTACCATATAAAAGAGAGTTCACTCCTAAACTCTCCAGATTATTTCACAATCCTGAAAAATTTAAAATATATAAAAGAGTTCTAACAATCAATCTATTTATTCTGAAGTTAAAGATAAAACTCCATTACTGTCAAATGTCAAATGTAATAAACAATATATTGGTCAAACGCAAAGATCATTATCGAACATAATAATTTTTCATAAATGTGACTGCAGATGGCATCCTGAAAGATGTGCTCTGGCTGAACATGTGAATAAATTTGACCACCAGATGAATTACGATTCAGTGAAAGTGCTAGCGACAGAGTCATATACATCTAAGAGAACAATCTCAGAAATGGCTTTCATTTGCCAAGAAAACAATTGTATGAATATACATGAGTATAACACAAGAAACAGAAACAACATAAAGGTTGAAAAATATAAAAAAAATAGTACACATAATTCTTTATTTTATAAAGGAGTAGATTGTTTTAATGACCTCCCACAAGAAATTAAAGAGAGTGATTCGATAAATACATTCAAAAGACGATTGAAGGATTACTTAATGAAAAATTAGTTAGTATATTCTTGTGTATGACTCTTTTATGTAACTTTTTATCTATATGTATGTATTTTCAATCAGGCTGTTTGTATTTTTTCATGTTAATTTAATTTTATTTATAATGTGACAATATATATATATATTTATATAATATATATATATATATATATATAAAATAGATATCAAACATTTGAGTGGGATCTATTTTTATTTATTGTCTTCAGATATCAATAAAAATTGACAACAATGTAATATAATATATATATATATATATATATATATATATATATATATAAATATATATATATATATATATATATATACGATAAAAAAATGAAAAAAAAATCAGATATCAACCATTTGAGTGAGATCTGGTAACATCAGTTGGTACTATTCTAACAGTTGGCACCACTGTAACTATTTCCAAGTGACACCCGTCAGGTTTCGTTGGCTTAAATATAATTGCGAGATTCATTCCTAACCATTCAGTTCCACTTGTCACACCACATGAGAACATATTTATATTTATATAATTTTAAACAACGCTTATCTAATGTGGTTGTAGTAACTTTGAACTTCGTTTTATTCCTTGATCTACGGTATTTTTCCTTTGTATCACTATGTTAGATGAATATGTTAAACATCATTAAAACCAACCTCATCAAAGTTGTAGTCTCTCTGATGATGGAAAAAAACATTTCCGAAAGCTTGGATAAACCTTAAAGAGTTTACTTTTCCTTTGCTGCTTACCCCCAATATCCCCAGTTTTGGTATATATATTTATATATATATATATATATATATATATATATATATATATATATATATATATATATGAAAAGATCAAATTATAGATAGTGACACCTATAATCTGTGCGGTGAAGCTTAGACCTGTTCTATATATATATATATATAAATTGGTTATTTTCATTTTGGCTGCTAAATTATACTCATCTCCAGATGAAAATTTTTCAAAGAACGAGTATTTCCTCTTCGTATTCAAATTATTTTCGAACAATGCATTTTCCGCAAAAACATATTTTCTATTGTCGTTTCAGTTCAACGACACTTATAAATATTGGGAGGGTAATCTAGAAAATAATAAACTTTCTTCACTAAGCCATTATATATTACCGGTTATATTCTTAATTATAATATATAAAAAACGTTGGCAATACAGTTAATCAGTTCAGTATGAACTTATTCTTCCTACATTACTGAATATAATTTAATAACTGAGATCTGGTATGATTTTCTGCTCTACATTTTTACCATCCGTTAGAATCATGAAGCCTTGATTATTCGACGACATAAGAGGTTATGAGCATATATGGAAGATCAACTAACGGGTTATGATGATCACGTACAATAGAGATGCTGTCTAGTCTATTTGTTGTTTTTACGGAGAGTGTCAGATTAGTAGAATATTTCTTTGCGAAGAAAAGAAATGGTACACATTTTTTTTTACATTACTTCTGAGATATATTGTTTGAAGCTTGACTACTTGAATATTTTACAATTTGTGAAAAATATTTTGGTGCACGCAGTACCTTTTGGGGCAAAGTAATTTCTTTGCCCTTCTACACTTGTATAGATTCAATGATCCATTTAGTTTTGTTTTCAGATTATGGAAGGTTATATCCCAAAAAAAGTGTCAAGTTCTGAAATATCTATAACGAACGGAGTGAAATCAAACAATAATCAGATTCCAAAGATGGGATGGAGATCAATTGAATGTTGACAAAAAACTATTGTTTCCTTGTGAAAGTTTCGAATTGTATTAAATTCTTCTTCAGAGATCTGTAACAAAGGCTTTTTTAATTATATATTACAAATAAATAAATGGTTTTGTAATTGCCACAGTATATCATACATCAAATGAAAATGATTTCATCAAAATGTTAACGAGTAGGTACCCACCAAAAATAGTTTATTCGAACTACAATGGTTGTGAAATAAAATTCAGACATTTTAGATAAAAAAAAACGAAAACAAGAGGCAAATAAATAATTTAAAAACGAAATGCAAATGTGAGTGGAGATTAAAATCAAAGAATATTAATTTAGATTTGAAAATTTGATAAATGATTCGGATATTTGTGTGTTTGAATAAAAAAACTCGGTATTTAATCTATTCATGTCTCTTCGGGTATTTACACTGTCATGTTTGAACATGTTGATCATTTTCTGAGGAGTCTTTTTGGCAGAACGGATCGAAAATCGAGAATTCCAGGAATGGAAAAACCAAAATCATGGCCATTTTCTCTATCGTGTTCAACTAGAGCAGCATGATTCATCTTAATCGGTTTTTTTTCTTATCTCATTCATGTTTCTAGTTTTTTTCTCAAATACTGTGCTGTTTGACCTATATAGCATTTCGTTCAATCCCCACAAATGATTTTATATACCACAAAATCAATGAAAAACCCTTCCATCCAATGACGTGCTGAAACAAAACCATTTTTAATATGTAATAAATTATGGAAAAAACGTTATTACAAAGCCCTGATGATGTATTTAACAAAATTCGAAACGCTGACAAGCAGACCCTATTATTTATTAAACACTAAAATCGGTATCCCAACTGAGTAGCTGAACTTAACAACAACTAGTGAATTTGAGAAACCAGTTGTTATCGATGGAATCAAATATGCATTACTTTGTTTCTCATGGTTTGGCACTCAAATTCAATCACTGCGAATTTCGATTGCATCGTTATTTTATGGCAATAGAAATTCAACTTTGAGGAAATAAGAACTGAGAAGAGTATCCAGCTCCAGTTCAATGCAATTATTGAGTCATCCTTTGTGAGAAACCTTTTCAATTCATTTCCGTGTCATGTTCAGTTAATTTCGATCGTCCATTTTCTTGATATTCATATAATTTTAGTTCAAATTGAATCAAAAGCTTTATATTCTCTAACTATGGAACCTCAAAAACTGTCTCTAGTTATAAAATATTTCTTGAAACTATTTGCTGTGTATCAGATTCACACGAAGCAATGTCAAATAGGCCAGGAATCTTATTGAGAGCAATTTCTATTCGGGAAGACAAATCAATGTTAAATGGTCCGTTGGTGGTGGATAAGAAAGTTTCTGAGTAAAGTGCTTCTTTTTCAACCGATGTCTTTTTCCTGTAGAGAAATATATTTAGAAAGATCGAATACCAGGTAGATCGATATGTTTGAGTAATTCATAATTTTTGATAAATATTCTCATTGGTTCTTCGATCTATGGTTATTCTATCTATTCTTCTATCGTTTTTTTTGCGATTTTTTCCATGGATTTTCCCCTCCATAATCGAACATAATTATTTAATTTCCGGACCGAAAATTCAGATGTTGTGTTTACCTATAAATACATATCAAACATGAGAATTCATTACTATTCCTGAATTCAGTTTCTTTCCTTTCTCCTCCCAGGCAAAGTTCCTTCCTTTGCTCTTCTCTTCTTCTTGGGACCTATCCAGAGATTTTGCAATATTTGGATAGACGTTCAGTTGGTCAGCTTGTTGTTCTGGTATCCCTCTGTAGAAAGAATCTGCTGCGTCATCTTCTGGATACCTGAATCAAATAAAAATTATTAAGTATATATATATATATATATATATATATATGTATATATATATTATATATATATATATATATATATATATATATATATATATATATAATATATATATTATTGTATAGTATTTGTTGAATTTTGACGTAATTTCATATTTGAAGTTTTTTTTCGAACGTTCAGCTTCTGTTCAATGTTTCATACATCAGGATGAATTTTCATTCAAATTACCGATCTAACCCCCAGGCCGACAGATAGAATAGAGGGTACAGTATAGACAGACACAGAAGTGACACCAAAAGTACTACGACAGGGTGTACTGAAAATGTAAGAGTAATATTTTGGCTTAGCTTTTATCGAATATACAGGGTGTTTCTTAATAACATGTAATATTCAATATTGAGAAAAAAACTTGGTATGAACATATATCCTGAAATTCCTGAAAATGAAAGAGTAATATTTTGGCTTAGCTTGAAAAAATATTTTTTTATGATAACTTTGGTAATGATTATAGATATTTTTGTGCAACATGAAACGCATTTTCTAAGCATCGGAAGGCATTTTGTGATGTCCAACATTATTTTTTAATATTGCCAGTGGCGTTCGTGCGGGAATTGCACTGAATCATTTCAAAGAGAAAACTGATACACCACTGTAAACATTATTTTTGAAATCCCCATTCTTTTCTGAGCAAATCTTACTTTCTCATTTGTTTCGTTTCGTAAGTACGGTTTTCCATGAAAAATCATTCATTTGCAACTCGCTAGACCACTTACGAGAAAAAACAATTAATGTAACTTTGAACAAAACTATATTTAGGAAAATAATTTCTAAACGGTAGGATTATGAAATGTAAGTGATTCAAATACGTTTTGGAATGCAAACAGAAAATTACCGTGAACGCACAAAGAAATAAATTGAATCAGATGTACAAAATGTGAATCTCCTGCAAATATGCATGGTTGGTTGGTGGTTGGTTGGTTGGAAGCTGACGAGCCAGAGACAGGGTTGGCACTTAGCTTCCCTTGACACTGCGACCAGCTGGGATCTATTGTATCACTCTGTCGTCAGTGGTTCCTCATTCAAACAGGTTTGTGCCTTTAATTAGGTTTAGAAGCCTGTTGATAAGGTTCTTCGGATTCATGCCTGTTTCCGGGCTGATCTCTCCAAAGGTTCTGTGTCGCCTACTACTTAGGGCGTCACAGTCGAAGATTGAAAGACAAGAGTTAGACCCGAGGCCTCCTCTTGATGACAAGCCATTCTTCAGTATCTATCCCCATGTCCTGGGTTTTGATGAGCTGAAGAATCTTTTTGGTTTCCATTTTACCAAATGGCTTTGGAATCCACTCTGTTTCCGGGAGTTTCTCAGTAGGTGTTCGACCATCTGCTGATCCCTCCTCGGTTGGGTTTACGGTTTCTGGTGCCAAGTGTGATTCAACTGGAATCTCCTCGACTTCCATACCCGCTATCGGTGTTGGGTTTTTTGTGATTCAACTGGAATCTCCTCGCCTTCGTCGTGTAGGGGAAAGGGTCGTCCACACCTGCGGTGCCCCCTGCGCAGGTGTAAGGCAGATTACTCTGGGAGGTCGCCATGTATCCCAGAGGCTCCGTTGTGATACCTGACTGGCTCAGGTATCATCCATCCCTCGGCACGGGTCGCTTAACGCCTTGGATTAAGCCATGTTGTGGTGGCATTTGGTTTGAGATTGACTTAGAGATCCGCAAGTTTTGACCATTTCTGGTCATTCCCACTGGATTTTCCTTGTCAACCCCGTTATCCAGCGATACCACTTGGAGGTAGCCACCTAAGTTTCCGCAACCCATCTTCATCTCTCGTAGGAGGTGAACATGTGTTGACGCAAACTACTCGCCGCAAATATGCATGCTTCTGCTCTTTTTCTCATGGACTCACGTACTTTTTGGGAAATGCCGGGACTCACAAGAAACTATTATGCGATTTCTCAACTGCTCTTCAGTATGAATTTGTGTGCTGTAAACCAATGTTTTGAGATGACCCCACAAGTAATAATCTAAACTATTGAGGTCTGGTGACCTAGGTGGCCATGCCTGTGATCCTCCGCGATCTATCCAGCGATTTAATGGATTAATTTTGGTTTAAAAATTCGCGCGCCAGAGCACTGAAGTGCGTGGCGCCAAGCTGCTGCTGGCAATTCCTGCAAACTGCCTGTAATTATGCCCATTCAACTTCACAGGAAGAACATTGGGTCAAATTAAATAATAACCGCATATTCCAGCCCACACGTTAACGGAAAACTTTTCCTGGTGACGGCATTCCAAGATTGCATGTAGGTTTTCTTCAGCCCAAAAATGATTATTGTGGAAGTTTTGGATTGTGTTTCTGTGAAAATTGGCTTCATCGGTGAATACAATTTAAAAATTGAATAATGGATTTTCATGCAGTTTTTGAAGAAATCATTGGCAACATATCAGGCGAGGGAGTAGCGCATGAACCCGTTGGATATAATGGAAAGTAATGGATAATTACCCAAACAAGAATATGTGAGATATTCAAATTGATCCCAATTTTTCGTCTACTTAATCCGGGATTTTCCTCAATTGAAATCAAAACCGCTACCTCAATTCCTGGTGTTCTTACAGTACGTTGTACTTCTTTTGTCTGGTTCAAAACTCCACCTTTCGCAGAACCTTTTATGAATGTTTGAACATGTTGGTGCATCCGGAATATTTCTATTTGGAAAGCGATCTTCATACAACCATTAGCAAGCCCATACATGTAATGCATATCTGCAAATTCAGAATTCGTAAAATGGACCATTTTCAATAATATGATTAATTTTGATGACTTAAAACGTGACAAATAGTCTTGGTAGACAACTGTTGCAACTGTTCATAGTAGGAGATTTAGGCCGGTTCTGGGTCTCCCCCCCTACCACTATGACGTCACGTGTGACCTTATTTTTTTTTTAAACTTAAGCACCCTGTGGTTTAAAACTTGAGACCTATAGGACATATGTTCATATCAGTTTTTTTTTCAAAATGGACCCAACAATAACCTCCTTGAATATAAGCATTTTATTGAGAAACACGCTGTATAGTACATTCATAGCAAGTTTTGTGTTTGGATTTTACATTTTCCAACGTGTAGCGATTCTTCGTGTTACCACTCTCACCTTGTGTAACCATGGACACCTCCACTATGTAGATAACCATGATGTGCGTATTGATCCGAACCGTAGTACTGTTGATGATGATTATTCCCATTTCCCAGCAAGAGGGAGCCCAAAGCAAGTGCACTTGTAACAACCAACGCTATTTTACTGATTATAAGTGCTTTTTTAGCCAACAGAGCCAGTACACCAAATAATATCGGAATCAGGCTAGCAGCATTGAACTTGAATCCTAGAAGGAATGGTACCAGGAACTGTCGAGTCAGAAGTCTACCTGAAACAAATAAAACAGTGAAAATTTCAATAGATTTGTCTTCAAATAGTTACTAAAGTTTATCTCTGATTCGCAGGTGATTCCACATCTGATTTCTTGAACATCCTGTTAATACTATACAGTACGACTTAGGTGGTTCCCCCACGGGACATTTGAATTAGGAAATTATTGAAATTTTATAATTCGTAATGAAAGGACTTTTCGATTTAAAACGCAAAGAAAACATTTTTTGAAGGGGGGCTCTTGCCTCCCCCAATCGACTCTAGAAAATTTCTTCGTTATAGAAAGTCGGCGACTCAAAAAATTGATGTGTCCGAAAAGCGCAGCAAAAAAATATTTCAGGCCATGGCCCCCCCTCCCCCCCCGAGATATATATATATATATATCTCGGGTTCGGGATGGTGAAACTTGTCAAAATTTCATAGAGGTGTTGTTTACATGTTAAACAATACGTATGCCAAATTTTAATAATTTCCTAATCCAACTGTCTCGTGGGGGAACCGCCTTAATTATTTTTGGAGGTGAAGCTCGGACAGGTCAATTTTTTATTTTAGTTCTCTACTTTTTTGACAAAAAAATATGTTTTACTTCCACTCCCTTACAAGTTATGACGTCATCAATAATTTTCTCATATGGAAAGGGTATATTTTCATATAAAAAATTGAAAGCCCATATTTTTTCGAGTTTACCAATACCAAATGACAAGTCGAGTGCAGAGAATCATCCACCTCCAAACGATTCTGTTATCATGAATGATAATAAAAAAAATTCCATTTCTTGGACAAGATATCTGCCTAATCATAATTCCAAAATTGTGGATACATTTGCCGATCAGCTGAAGTCAATATTGAGATAAACTTTTTGTAATTACTGCTACGATTCATTTGAACCTTTCTGAGTTCTTTCAATCCCTATTACAGACTTGCCAAACGGAGTTGTGAATTAAACACAATGTATTGAACTAATGACAGAAGAGGAGACTTTGACTGACGATGCAAGCCCGTATTGTTCGACTTGTGGAATGAAAAGAGAATTCAAAAAGATGATTCGAATACAGACATTTCCAAAAATTTTAGTCATACATTTTGAACGTGTTTCTTCAATTGATAGCAGTGAATTGAGAAATGTGATTAATTATCCCATACAAAATTTGGATTTGGACCAATATTTTACTCAGGGTGGAACGAATACTCTTTTTAATATAATCTCATCATAACGGCATCATTTCCAACGGTATATTGCAAACACCCTTATTCTAATTATTGGCACCTCTTCGATGACTTCCGTGTATTCTCTAAGATTGATTCTCTCATCTCCCAGGGAGCATATGTTCTCTATGAAAGAGTTGATGATATGAATTATGATGTTGTTGTGGGTTTTTCCGGGTTTTCCTTCAACTGAAACAGCAAATGCGCCATCACTTCGAGTCCAGGACTTCAATCAAGATTTTGATCTTGAAATTATTTTATATTTAACACTTCGTTTTTGTATTTTCAAATGATTTTTTTTATCTATGTATTACTGTCAATAAAATTCCATTTTGAAAAAAAAATACAGTATACTGAGTATAAAGGACCAGTGCTCATATTTCTTCGTATTTATTTTATACCTGAAAATCACTGTACCTGTAGTTAGTTCGAGTATATTGACAAACCTCAAGTAGGCTATGAAAACATCTGAAAGCCCTATAACCAGACTATAAGTTCTTAGTTACCATTGTATATGTCATTATTGAATTGATTTGTTGGGTATCATATCGATTTATAAGTCTTCATTATCTTTCTGAAAAATATTACCCTAACAGAAATCATTTGAAATTTCGCTAAAGTACTGTCAGAAAAACAGCGAATCGAAGTTTTGATGATCTTAGGTTACGGCGATCGTAAAAGAAGTATGGCGCAAGTATGCGACATCTTTGATGAAAAAAATATCCTTATGGAGAACCAAATTGACATTAAGCAGAATATTGCATAAATTTAATGCAATTGGCAATGTTGAGAATAAGCCTGAGTGTTACCGATGACACTCAATTGAATGTATTACTTGGAATTGAAAATATCCTTATCGTTCAATTACAACTTCATCTGACAACCATGATATATGTCGTGATGGTGTGCAGAAAATTCTGAGAAATGCCAATTACATCCATATAGAGTTTTTTTTTTTTTAATGGTTTTTTTCTTCAATTTTTTTTTTTGGCCTTTTAACCACGACACCCGGTACAGTTTTTTATTTTTTCCTTGTTACTAACTCCATACGCCACCTAGGAGCAGCACTGTTAATTTGAACGCAACAGCGAATCGTCGACGACCATCCTCGGCCCGGCTACGAAATTTAACATTTAATTCTCTCAAATTAAATAGAAAAATTTCTGCCCTGGCCGAGAATCGAACTCACGACCTTTCGATCATGAGTCGGACGCTAACCCACCGCGCCAATCCCCCCGCCCATATAGAGTTAAACTTATACATGAGCTTAAAGACGACGACTTCGATAGCCGCATAAGTTTCGTAAAAATATGGAAGAAGAGTGTAATAAAAATAATGGTTTTGAATTCAATGCCTTATTTTCCGACGAATCAACTTTTTTTATTAACGGTACCGTGAATACGCAAATTTGTCATTACTGGCAACAGAAAATCCCAATTGGGCGATGGAAGCTTATACCCAATATCCTTCGAAAGTAACTGTGTGGGCTGGGATTCTTATTGTGGGACCACATTTTTTTTACGATACTGTAACGAGTGAAAGTATTTAGAAATGTTGCAAACTGATATAAGTAGTTCCATATTCAACTGTAACATTTCCAGACACTAATCATTCTGGTCAAATGGATTCTACTATTATGCTCTAGTGGCTAGGTATTTTCTGAATAGACGATTTGGTCACATTGAATGGCCTGCAGCGTCCCCAGATTTAACTTTCATGAATGTTTTTTCTGGGGTTACTTGAAAAGTGAAGTACACATAAACCGACCTACCAATTTGAAAGACCTTTAAGAGAGAATTCGAACTGAAATTCAACGAAAGGTCAATTTTTGATGGTGTTAAACGTAACCCAAGAATTCATTAGATATTGTCAACTAACTCAAGGAGCCCAATTCGAGCATTCCTTTTGAACATGTTATTTATTTATTTTTACTGAGTAGGTATAGTCCATCCAATATCAGTTGCAGAAGCTGTTTCTACAGGGAGCAAATAAAAACTCACTTCGCTAACACGAGCGTATATGTGAAGAAATGGAACGAAAAATAATGTGTACTACTCGTAAACATTCGCCGCCGGCGTAGGGAAGATCACAAGAGCCGATAGTCAACGTGGACCTGAGTGACTGCTGTCGCCGATTCGTCTGGGCCAATCGAATCGAATCGAATGCTTGGGGGTGTGTCTATACGATGGAAGGTCATAAATCACGCGTTATATTCGCGTTTTAATAGCTCTGAAAGATTAAAAACCAGTAGCGTCTGTGGTCTTGGTGTGTGCCGATCGAAATACGTTTTAGGATATGATCATAACCTACATCAAATAATGAATGAAATTATTTTTCTTTTTTAATGTATTTGTATAAATAAAAGCTTGTCTTTAATTTTTTTTTCATTTTTCATTATTTATGAAGTATTTTTAAAATCTTAAAATATCTTAATAAAATTAGTTATCTCCGCCACTGCTGCTCAGAGGATTTCGCCGCAAGACTTTTTTATACTTCTGCAATTGATATTGGAAAAACTATACTAACTATTTTTAATATTTTTCTTGCAAAATAAATTATGAAATAAATGTTAAGAAATATCTGTTTTCATTATACTCAGTATACTGTAACATATGACGTATTTGGTATGGTTTTGATTTTTTATATTAAAATCTAGCCTTTCAATTGAAAAAAATTTCATGACTTATCTTTTGAGGTAGTGGGGGTAAAATTTTTTTTTTAAGTGAAAAATAAAGTAAAATCGACCTGATCAAGCTTTACCTCCGAATATAATCAACTTGTACGATAATGGAGCGTTTCCAGACTTTATGAACGTAGTGTATATATATATATATATATATATATATATATATATATATTTATATATATATATATATATATATATATATATATATATATATATATATATATATATATATATATATATATATACAGGGTGGACCATCGAAAACTTGACAGGGAGTTTTTGCGACTGGTCGATTTTATATTCGAGAAGGACATTTTGAAATTTTTTTGAGTCCAGTACCTTTTATTATTCCGATTGAACAGACCCAAGTTGGTGAATCGAGTTTCATCTGAATAAATAATTTTGAATGGAAAACGTACATCTTCTCTGTATTCAGTCAAAAAGTAGTTGCAATAAGTTATTCTTCGGTTGTGGTCGTTATCGTAAATATGTTGGTGTAGTTGGTACTTGAATGATCGATAATTATATTTTTAAAGAATTTTCCAAACTGACGAATAACTTATATCAGACTCAGAAACAATTTGGCGAATTGACGCCGTACAATTCACTTCAACATAGGCCAACACGTTTACTTCTTTTTCTTCACTGACGATGAAGTTATTGGCATTTTCTTCTGGTTCATTTCGCATTTTCCTTTCCAGTTTTGGAAAAAAATGTCGAGTGGGATGGCGACGATTAGGGAATCTCTGAGCATTAATTCGAGCTGCATCAGTTGCATTCTTTTTTGCTTCTCCATAAATTAGCAACATGTCAATTTTCTCGTTTCTAGTATAATTTTCCATATCAAATTATAAACTACGCAACAGATAATTTTTTAAAAGTGACAGCATATTCATTAGTCTTTTTGTTCAGGTAGTCCTAGCAACAGCTTCAATTGTTTGTCACGGATAACTAGAATAACAGGACTTAGTGCATAAGTATACCGAATACGTATTATTTGTTAGTAGGTATGATCGCTTCTTGCAATCATTCAGAAAAATAGTGAAAATAAAGTGAAAGTGTGTGCTATCAAAGTATTCGTGAGAAAATGACCTTTCCATTTGTAAAAATCAAGTTAACTGGAAAAATTAATATTTGCGACTTTTAAATAATTTTTAAAACGACTGTGACGTCATAAGCCTTGAAGTCGTATTTTTCCCATGTTACTTGATCAAGAATGGAGCGATTCACACAATCCATGGCATTCTAGATCGAAAAATACAAATTGGAATAAAAAAGACTTTATTTGCCAAATTTCGACGAGTGAGGTGTTGTTGGTTTCATAATGTCATTCTCGATCGAAATAAGTAAAAATATATGGGATGTCCCGTTTAAAAATCGAAAGTTGAGATCATTTCCGGCCAAACCGGAAGTACGGAAAAGCAAGTAAATATGTCAAAAAATGTAAATTGATCTATTATACACAACCCCCAAATTTTGTTTTTATATCTTCAATAATAAAAAAGTTATAGGGGTTAGCCACCTCAGAGAATCATCCGGTATATTACCCAAATAATTGCAGAACTTGGAACGTGTGGAAAGTTTTCCATCCGAATGACATCCAACCAGATAGTATATTCAATCAGTATGAAAGAAGATCGTACTATTTGTAATCTCCATAGACTGGAGTCACTTGAACATTTTCTTTTCGAATGTCTAGTTTATGCCGTGTAAGAGATTGTCGATTTTTGAAAATGTGAAATCCCTAGAGGATTTGATATATCTCCCAAATAATAGGGGCCGTACTGAGTTGAAACTGAGTTCAACTGATGCCTGTCATCAACGTACCCTTGGGACCGCGAGCTATCAGGGTAATGACACATTTAGTTTCAGATCCGGTGGGTGCTATGTGACTACCCGCTTCAATGTTAACTTTATGGCAAATAAAAACACCCGGTACCAAGGACACATCGCTGTTTGCGGCCTGGGAAAATTTCAATATACGAAACAGTTTCATCAATGTTTGTGTTTAATTGCATTATTTTAGCAAATAATCAATTATTATCAGTAATTACAATCATTGATTTAATAAAAAGCACAAGCATCGTGACAAATAAATATTTTTGTAGCATTGTGAGTTCTAGAAAAATAAGAAACACTACATCAGAGATACGCGGTCCAAATGGTCGTATTTATTTTGTCCAGTACAATTTTTTTTCGCTCATAGCGGGACTTAACATGATAGAAATGGTTTGTGTAATACAGGGTGAGTCAACAGGATTCCCGTGGTTAATTGCTCCTTAATGTATCACTATTTCGATTTCTTATATTGTTTTGGTCGAAGGGACCATCTAAGACCACCTTCCAAAATTATTCTTATTCATACAGGGTGCATCATTGATGCGTTGCTAACCAAAGTTGTTCTTTTTCAAAGATATATTTTCATATATTCCGATGGGCTGTTCCATTGGCTGCTCAACGATTTTTGCAATTTTGAATTATGTTGCGGCGTTGCCGAATTATTCAAAAGAAATCTATTTTGTAGACTTCCTTTCGAAAAATTACCTATGTCACATTTCGAAATATTCAGTAAAGATAATCGAGAAATCGTTGGTCGATATGATGATGTTCATTGACAATATCAAGAATTTTGAATAAATTGTACAGGATGTTCGATACAACAATACAAACTTAGCCATTTTCAAATCTCGGTATTTTGATTTTTTCAAATGGAACGCCCTGTATATTTTCATTCAAATCAACACTTTTTTGATAGCTCCACACTTTTCCTCCCCTATGTCATGTACCTGAAACAACTCGTTTCCGAGATATTCTGGTTTAAAGGAATTGGTCAATATCAAATCAACAATTCTATAGATTTTTGTATCTACATGTTTGTTCATAGAAAATACTGATACTGAATGATGTTTCAATTATTTTTTTCTATCTTCAGAAGCATTCTTGGCAACTCATGAATAACTAGCATACCAAAAGAAATTTTCAAATGTAACTATTTTTTCTGGTTTAGTTATCCATGACTACCGCTGAAAAAATGACTATCGGAATTTTTAAATAGAGGTAACTGTCAAACTACAATCCAGTTGTGTCAAAAATATTGTGTTATTATGAATTATCATTCAGAGGACATGGTTAAAATGGTGTATGCTTTGGGGGAAAGTGATGGCAATTGGTTACTGGCATCTAGATTATACGAACAAAAGTTTCCTGAGAGATGACATCCAGACCAGCGAGCATTTCGAGACCTCAAAACATGATTTGAGGAAACCGGAAAAGTATTTTACAAAAAGTTTGATCGTGCTTGTCCTGTAACGAATGATGAAAATACTCTTGATATTGCATTGCATATTACCGAGAATCCCCATGTGAGTACACGTATTTCAGTAGGGAGTTGGGAATATCTCAAAGTGGTGTTTCTCGGATGGTGAGAAAATGCAATTACCATCCATATCATATGCAGTTGATGCAGGAGCTGTCTGAAAAAGATTTTCCAAAGCGAATGCGGTTTTGCCAATGGAGTGTAGATGAAATCAACCAAGAACCTGATTTTTTTTAGTATGTTCTATTTTCGGACGTTTCACAACAATGGCCATGTGAATCGGCATAATATGCACTATTATGCAACTGAAAATCCTCATTTTGTTAGATATCTCAATTACCAACGATGTTGGTCACTGAATGTTTGGGGAAGTATCATTGGACGGCGTGTAATTGGGCCCTTTTTTTCAACAGTCGTCTCAATGGAAGAAAATATCTAAGATTTCTGCGAAGTCAGTTATCAAATTTATTAGATGATATTCCATTAGCAATAAGGCAGAGAATGTGGCTACAACAAGATGGCGCGCCTGCACATTACCACACTGATGTGCGGGAATACATTGATAATGAATTCCGTGAAAAATGGATAGGTAGAGGAGGGCCAGTTCAGTGGCCACCGGACCTTACAAAAATTGATTTTTTTCTATGGGGATACATTAAATGGGTTGTCTATCAAACTTCGCCTACTACTCCTGAAAATATGAAAGCAAGAATTCATACTGCTTTCAGGAAAATTTCAGGGGACAAGCTGGCACATGTGGATACTAATTTCCGAGACAGATTGAGAGTGGGTATTGGTGAAAATGGCAGGCACATTGAACATTTGCTGCATTACTTATTGTTATTTTCTGTTAGATTCGAATAAATATGATTTTTAAGCAAAGTGCAATTCCAAATATGATACCGAAGGCGAACATTGCCAATATTTTCTGTGGAAAAATATCCATCTTTTGGATGTAGAATATCTCGGAAACGAGTTGTTTTAGGTACATGACATGAAGAATGAAAAGTGTTGAAAAGGAGTTGATTAAAAGGAAAATATACAGGGTGTTCCATTGGAAAAAATCAAAATATCGATGTTTGAAAATGGCTAAGTTTGTGTTGTTGTATCGAACATCCTGTACAATTTATTCAAAATTTTTGGTATTCTCAATAAACATCATCATATCGACCATCGATTCCCCAATTATCTTTACTAAATATTTCGAAATGTGAAATAGGTCATTTTTCGAAAAGAAGTCTACAAAATAGATTTCTTTTGAATAACTCCGCAACGCCGCAACGGAATTCAAAATTGAAAAAATCATTGAGCAGCCAATGGAACAGCCGATTGGATTATATGAGAATATACTGGGTGTTTCATTTGAAAAAGAACAACTTTGGTTAGCCACTCATCAATGATGCACCCCGTATGATTGAGAATAATTTTGGAAGGTGGTCTTAGATGGTCCCTTTGACAAAAAAAATATAAGAAATCGAAATAGTGATACATTAAGGAGCAATGAACCACGGGAATCCTGTTGACTCACCCTGTATAGTTACACACTGCCGAAGTGTCATCAAACATGACTAACACACTGTCGTGGGTCTACAAAACAGCTAAATTTTCAAGATTGTCGTCTTAAACCAATCTAAAAAAGTATCCCCTTCATTACGGGATTGTAGAAGAATAAAATACAATCTATGTAGCTGCTTCGCTCATTAATGATCTGTGTCGCCACCTATTCATGAATCGATTAAGTATTAAGTTACCTGTGCCAGCTTCCTTCAATGAATGTATGTTCTGTGCCTCACGGTGGGGGTCGAGAACAAACTCTAGTGCTCCACCTTGACTTGAAGATGGCGATACACGCATAGCCAGTCCTGGGTACAGAAATCCCATATTCCATTGGAGGTTTCGTTTGGAAAAAACGTGGTTGAAAGAATCCACAAGACTCCTGGAAAAAAAATATTGAGGTATGTAGTGTAGTGAGATACGAAGAAGAGAACCATTCCTCAATTTCACCCAGCTGCATATATTAACAACGCTCAACGACTTTTTTGTGAAAAAATAACTGGGAATAGAGTAATTCAAGACTGTAATGCACTATTTCCGCGAAGAGAAATTAATAATAAATCTTTTCTTCAAATAGGAATACTAATATAAACAGTTCAAAGTAAAAGAGAAAAATATCTATTACCTACCATTTATATTAGAGAATACGTATAAGTAAATATTTGACAGAAAATAGAAAATAGTGTAAATGGACCAGGACTAGAGCCTTTAAAAATGGTAAAAAGTTAAAAAAAATAATAGTAGGTTGAAATCCATTGGAAAAGGAAGAAAATATAATAAAAATGGAAGGAAAATAATTTACGGGCGATCTGAGGTCGGGAAGTGGAAGGGGGTGAGTTTTTAAGGGTAAAAAACGGTTAATCTCGCTTTCCGGCAAAACTACAAGTCCTATGGAAAAAAGTTAAATGGCAAAGTTGTAGGTAATAAGAAGATGTACAACTTTTGTGTTCACACACACTTTTTTCACATAACCTCAAAATTTATGTGAAAAATTGAAAAACCAAGTTTTTGGTTTTTTATTTTTATTTTTTACAATATTTTTTTTCACGAAATTTGGTGAAAACTTACCTTTTTATGTCTCAAACACACTGTGATTTTTTTTGATTTGAAATATTGATTTTTTCACCTTATTTTGACTTAATATCGAAAAACCACCCTAATTTTCAATCGATAATTCTCGCTTCAAAATATCAGATTTTTCAAAAAAGTCGTTGGGCTTTTTATTCCTTGGAATATCTACTTTCCGATGGTGAAAAAAAAATACATTACTATGGTAAATGTCCTCAGAAAATGCAAAGAAACATAATAAGACATCTACAATATTTTGAGGAAGTTGTAGAATCTCCTTTAAATTATATGCGTAGATGCCTATTTATTGCTATTTTAAAATAACTTATATACCTGAGTGACCTACGGAAAATTTAAGCACATCAAAAGGTATTTCATAGGAAAGTGGGGAAGGGGCTAGGAGGGTCTGGGCCTTACTACCTGTTATTTCTTAGCATTTTCTGAGAACATTTACCATAGTAATGTATTTTTTTCACACCATCAGAAAGTAGAGATTTCAACGAATAAAAATCTCACCGACTTTTTAAAAAAAGCTGACATTTTGACGCGAGAATTTTCGATTGAAAATTAGGGTGGTTTTTCGATATTAAGTCAAAATAAGGTGGAAAAATAAATATTTCAAATCTAATAAATTACAGTGTGTTTGGAACATAAAAAAGTAAGGTTTCACCAAATTTCGTGAAAAAAATTTTTTTTGTCAAAGAAAAAAAAACCTGGTTATTTCAATTTTTCACATAAATTTTGAGGTTATGTGAAAAAAGTGTGGATACAAAAGTTGTAGATCTTTTTATTACCTACAACTTTTAACTTTTTTCCATAGGACTTGTAGTTTTGCCGGAAATCGAGATTAACCGTTTTCTACCTTTAAAAGGTCAACCCATTCCACTTCCCGACCTCAGATCGCCCGTAAATTATTTTTCCTTTCACTTTTGTTATATTCTCTTCCTTTTCCAAAACGTTTCATCCTACTATTTTTTTTTTGGGTTTCAAAAATTATCGACCCTGGTCTAAAAGACTAAATATCTTGCTATTAGAGTAATGCCCAGGGACCACAAACATCCCTAAGAGGTTTTGGGATGTTTTGAAAATGTGGCCATGAGGATGTTTTTTTGAGACGCAATATGCACTTCCCAAAGAGGACTTTGAAGTATGTTGGAAGTATGGTATTTCTTCTGTGGCATTTCTTTGTAGAGCTCGTCCAATATTGAAACGGCCGTTTGGTAGGTAGAGAGGGGGAAAACACGAGTGGATACGATTTGATGTGACAGCTTATGCTACGGCAAATCTTCACCAGTGTTTTGGCATGTTAGGTTTGTTTGATTGATAAATAGGTAGTGCAGTTATTTATTCAACTTTGCGCCTGATAATCGAACGATCGAGATGGAAAGTCATGAAGTTAGATTACTAAGGGTGGAATTTTCAAGAAAATTGAAAATGTATCGTGAGAAGAAAAAAACATTATTTACACTGATGAGACGTATTTGCACAGTTCTCAGACACATTTCAAGACGTAGGTTGATGAGAAAAATCCTAATTTGAATTAAAAAAAGCCGTATATAATGGGGTTTGTAAAGGATGGCCTTTGAATCTGGGAAAAAAAGTGGAAACTATCACGATGACATGAACAACAAAAAATTTATGAGGTGGGTAGAAATACAACTTATTTCAAATATTTCCGCGAACAGTGTGCTGGTGATGGATTTAGTATTGAGATTACCACCCTATCACCCAGAACTAAATCCGATAGGGAAAATTTGGGATTTGAAGAAAAATTGGGTGGGGACTCATGTAACTTTTAAATTGGATGATTTAGAAGAGCTTGCCAGACAAAAATTTTCGAATATCACTGTTGAGGAATGGAAAAGGCTATGCGAACATGTGAGAAAATATGAGATGGCATTAATGGAGAAATAACATATGTTGGACTCTGCTCACGATAGTTTCATTATCACAGTAAATGCGGGTAGTTCTGATGAGTCCGACAACAGTGATTGTGATATAAATTCTTTTGACGCAGTTAGTGACTTCAACAGTTCGTTTACCGAAGGTCTGGAACCCAAAAACCAAATTGAATTTGCGGAAAACTCTATAATAACCAAGCAAAATCCCTCCTGCGATTCTCTTAAAAGATTTTATTGTTCTTTTGCGGAAAATCTAGAAGAATGTAAAAATTAACAGTAATGAGAATGTAGAATAACATAATATGACTTTCTATCAACTTCGTAAGGTTTTTTTGTTATATTCACTTTTGTTTAGAATCATCATTTCGGTTTTTCAGAGTTTTTTAAGTGGTTATTAATTTCAGTTTTACAAGGAGTCTTAATTTCGGTTTTCTAAAATTCTAATTCTTTTCACTATTAATTTTAGTTTATTTCAAATCTTTATTAGGGTTTTATTTTTTTAGAATTATACATTCTTCGGTATTCGTTTCAGTTTTATTTAAAAACTATATTTCGGGATTTTCAGAGTTTTTAGAACGGTTTTTTCAGAATAGATATATATTTTGCATTTTTCAGAATTATAAATTCTTTGGTAATCGTTTCAGTTTTATTTAAAAATTCTATTTCCGGTTTCCAGAGTTTTGAGTGCAGTTTTATCAGAATAGGTATATATATATATATATATATATTTTTTTTAGAATTAATTTTGGCATTCTCTAATGGATATAACTTAATAAGATTTATCTTTATTTGATACTATATTTATTCAATTACATCTGTGATACTACACGATAAGTACTATCTTGATAAAAAATTATTAACATATTATATTATTTTTTTCATGTAATTTTTTTGTTGACTGATATTACGGAAAGTACGATCTGTGATATTTCTGTGATTTACATATTCATTTATTTATTTTCATCTAATTTTCCGATGCCTGTGATAGATATCTCATTGCGAAAAGTACCATCTGTGATAAAACATATTTATATTTATTCATTGATATATTTATAAACCAACATATTCCTCACCAGTATTAACAATCCTTACCTCTGCCCCCCGTGGCGAAGAATGCTGTTCGTACCTCCCCGTGGTCTTTGCTGTTATGTTATTCGGATACTTTTTTATCAGTAATTCAATGTTGAAAAATCGTGGACGAGATTTGAAATTGTTATTGGCAGAACCGAGCAGAAAATCTCAATGTGTAGTTTTTTTATGGTTTGCAGAAAAAGTATATGACCATATTTTCACATAGGGCATAGGAACATTCAAGTCATTCATGATAAAAAATTAGTTGGCCTCTTGTATATTCGTATTTTTTTAATAAAACCATCTGTAAATCTCAAAACTTATCCCCATCTAGGAGTCACCGTTTGGAATTTTTATGAAAAAACTAGCAGGATCCGGCATGCATTGCAATGTCACACAAAGAAAGTATCTGTCTGTCTGTTTCGTTCCGGTCACGATTCCGGTAACGTCTCGGTCTGTCTATTTATATATCTGTTAACAAAAAAATCATAATTTCCGACCCCAAATACTCCCACGGTCCATAATCGCAAAACTCGTCCGCCATCTTGAATTTATAGATTTCAACAAAAACCCCCATATACCAATTTTAAATCGAATCGGACCATAATCTCAAAACGCCATATTGGAGCCGCCATCTTGAATATATGAATTTCTATATATTGTATATATATATATATATATATATATATATATATATATATATATATATATATATATATATATGTGTGTGTATAAGTCCAGTGTATCTCAAAGTGGAGTGGTATGATTTTACGAAGTAGAAGAACTCTAAGTCATCTCCACAATTTAATATCGCAATCGATTAGTTATGTGATGGTGGATAGGTAGAAAAACATCGATTAGTACATGTTTTGTACCTCTATAGGTTCATCATCAGCTGAATGTTAAATTCTATAATAAAAGAAGAGAAAGAAAGTAAAACCATAGGTAGTGGAGTGCAATATGTGTTACTTACATGGAGAAGAAAAAATGATGGGTAAAAAAAAATATTAATTATAAGTCAGGAGTTCCATATTCAAAACAAATGACAATGTGAAGGTTTGCCATTGAAATTAATATATCCCTCTTCAATTCTAGGAAAGCTGAAGACATTAGCCGATATAAAATGAATCAACGACATGTGGAACAATGGTAGCAATGAGTGGTGAATGACAGCACACAAGGGGCCATCCATCATGCAAACTGAATTGTCAAAACACCATCATGGAACGATGACAAAAGAACAACATGCACAGAACAATGATGAAATGGCAGCAAATCCAAACCGAAGCAAATAGTATTCTGTGCAAAGAGCTCAGATGTCACCTATCCATATTTGTAGGAAATATATAATTATAGCTAAGAGTAGAATATTTATTTATTAAAATAAATATCAGTGCGTTCATGACAGACTAGTTATTCCAACGAACGCCATGAAGTGCGACCTCTACAGAAGAAAGGAATACCACAACACGGAGCCAACCGGACTTACACCTGTCCAAACGAACAGATCTACAATGACATAGAACAGTCGGTTTATCGGAGATCAAAGCAAGAAAGAAATGTAATGAAAAGTAAGGGAATTAAAAAACTTTTGTCAATCAAATTGTACTTGTTCGTTTAGAGAAACACCATTCGGATTGTTTATAACAGCATTGATCTAAAAAATTTCAATAAAATTATTATTATTATTATTATAGAGAACCTTTCTGGCAAACGTGCGAAATATCTAAATCAGTATCAATATCAAAGCTGTGATGGTGGTTGAGAGAATGGTTAGCAAATGAACTTTTGGTATTATAATCATTTATGTGTGGGTTTTTAGAACTCTCAATTAGTTCTCCCGCATACCAATTTTGAATCAAATCGGACCATAATCACAGAATTCGTCCGCCATCTTGAAGCCGTTATTTTAAATTCATGAATTTTGATGTTCAATGTCTCAAAATGTCTCGTACTTTCAACATTTCTGAGATGTTCTTGTGCTCGCTGGGTATTTACTATACACTTTAAAATATAAAAGTACTGGTAAAAATTATGAATTTCATTATTCGTTTTTCGAACTGTTCAGTACCAATGGAATTCTCAACATTATAAGGAAGAGTATTGAATTTAACCGAACATTTATGAAACATCGAATCGTTTGTATGCGTTTATTTAGTTATTTGAACATAATTTATTCCGCTTGTTTCATATTAATCAATATTATTACTGAAATTTATGAACCTATCGAAGTTGTTGGACGCATATTTGCTGGTGAAATTTTATAGATGAATATCATGGAAAACCGAAATGATATATTTTTTTTAGAGAGCCATTTCAATGATGAAAGCATCAAGTTAATCTTACATTTCGATGTAGCCCCAGATCAAAATGGTGTTAATTCTTGATAAAGCTCGTAAAAATATGAGTGAGAGCTCATTGGATCCAAAATTACGCCTTGAAAAATGTGCAAAAGTTTCAAACCCATTTGAACAATTGCAAATTAAGATGAAAAAGGAATTCAGTTTTTGCAAATAACTTGGAATTTATCAATATTTGAGAAATAAAGAGAAGATTCATACGGTGGAATAAATTTCCAATAAGAAAGTTATTCGTGGAAGTCTATCTCTGTTATTAATAATTTTAATTTAATCTTGAGAATAGAACACGGCGCGGCGCCATTGTGCCTCAAAACCGTCCGTAACAGGTAAAAAAAATCTACTAATAATTTTTTTTTCAATTATGTTATCTAGATAAAGTTGTGATTTTTCCTAAAATATGCCTATCCTAAATTATTTATTGTCATTTTATTTATTAAAAAATATCATGATTTTCGAAAAAAATATAAATTTGTTTATATTTTTTTTTACTTTTTACATTATTCAAAGAAAGAATCAAGAGAAGCTTTTGTCTCCAAAATTAATCATTTGCGATTTTCTACAAGGTTAAAAAAATGTTTGCTTATTGTTTTTAAATGAACCATTTGTTACAAACAATCACTGAATGTAATTATATATTTTCAGATAAGAAAAAATACGATTGGGTCCGTTTTTATAAAGAATTAACTGATTGTTAAAATGAGTATCTGAATAGGTATTTAACTATTGTTTATAGGTACATGCATTTGTTTATAAAAATTGAGAATTCATACTTATAACTTATCAACTACTGCAGATATATACCGATAACCCGGTAAAACATCTACCAAATTAATTTTTGATCCAACCTAGAGCTCTAATAGTTCAAATAATAAACGCACTTCAATCAACAACCATCTGATGTGTATCCTCTTCCATTTAGTTTTTTATTTTGTAATTTTTCATAAGATTTTGCCGGCTTCATTCATTCTTTATATCTAATATCAAGTTTTTATTCGGAATTTTTATTTCAGAAAATAGTGTTATTCCGGTCCGGTTTCAATTTCCAACATGTTATCTCTACTGAGAAAATTGAAAAAAAATGGAGTTAAATTTAATTATTTTTCACCTAAAGTATAATAGGTATAGGAACTCATTAGATTATTGATGAACAATAATTTCTTACTTATCAAAGTTATTTTTTGTTTCCATAGACTATTTTGATTTTCAGAGGTTTGACCAAACAATAAGATTTCTGTGTTGCGAATGGGAATAAATCTGAAAAATTGAGTGAGCACTATTCGTTTTCGAAACTGAGTGGCCCTACTCGGAAATATTTGCCGAATCGAAAAATTTATGTTTGAAGCAAAGGTAAGAAAACCATATGTAATATCTCAACTAAACCCCTAATAGAAGCAGAGTAGTCCCTGCTCGAAAAGAGATTGAACTTTGCAGTTACAATACCGACTCCAGATATTGTAAACTCTGTACAGTCAACCAGTAGCAGAATGAATCCTTTCCAGGCGAAAGAGTTCAGATGGAAAGTGAAACAGACACTCGAGTAATCCCTAGAGGAACATCACAGCTGGGGAACAGAGGACTCCAAAAATCCTACAGAAGGATTCATCTATGAAGATTATTCCAGCCGATAGAGGAACTCCAGGGTTATCAGAGACACCACGACATGTGTTGACAAGATAGAGTCGTTACTCTACGCAGAAGAAGAAGAAGGATCCAACACCCACCCTAGAGAGGAAGATCTACAACACTCTGAGGAAATTTGAAAGTTTAATTCTGGACAACGAACGATCACAACTGACGCCATACTACAGCAAACCACCGCATCTCTACGGACTTCCACTTCCACAAACCAGACCCACCACTGAGACCGATCCCAGCTCCCGGAACTCACCAACCTACAATATATCGAAAAACCTCCTACCGATATACAACCCTTGAAAGAAAATAACAGTCCATATGTCAAGAATTCCAAGCACTCCGTAGACACCATCAAAGATGTTGAACTTGGACCAGAAGATTACTTCATCAGCATCGACGTGGAGAGCCTTTACACCAATGTCCCTATAGAGGAATCCCTTACCATCATTAAAAGGAAACTCGAAAAGGATAATTAGTTCCACGAGAGAACCGACCATTCCATCCAAGCAATATTTGAATCAATACATAACTCATATTTCCAAGAAAAGGACCGATTCTTCTCTCAAGTCGACGGAGTCCCGATGTGATCTTGCCTATTTCTATCATCGCCAAGAATTGAGAGCATCAGGGATTCGATCAAATTCACGATAGAAATGGGAAACAATAGTGCCTCACCTTCCCTCGATGTGAACGTTGGGAGAATAGGCAATGACATCAGCACTTCTGTCTATAGAAAGAAAACACATACGGGATAGTACTTCAAGTACAGCTACAACCCTCATAAAGTCAAAGACAAAGAGAGGGATCGTGAGAACATTGGTAAAAAGAGCGATGCACATATGCAACGACGGAGAGTCACTAGATGCCGAATTAAGTCACATCAGAGAGAACTTTGGGGGAATGGATACTCCAAGAAACTCCAAGGAGAAGCATTGAAACAATTCCAGAGACCAAAGACATCTGAAGAGCAATAACAAAGCACAGTGATGTGCCTTCCGTATATCAGAGGGAGAAGATCAGAAGGATCGGAAACAAGTTCAACATTAAGAGCCGCTTTCAATCCGGCAGTACTTTACGGAGTGTTCTTACCAAGACCAAACCTGACAACAGAAATGAAATCGGTAAGTATTTTATTTATGAAATTTCATCTGAATGCGGAGATTCCTACATTGGAGAGACACAGAGGTCATTGTCGGTAAGATTGGATGAGCACAAAAAATGAACTCAACGCGGAGAAACGTCAAAATTTGGAATTGCTGACCACGCCTGGACTAAGCACTATCGAATTCTATGAGACGATCCAAGTGTTCTACATAGAGAGGAGCATTAGTTCAAACGAAAGTTCAAGGAGGCCGCCTACATCGAAGCCAACCACGCCTTCAGTTGACCAAGCGTAGAGATCAAGAACGTATGGAAACTACCAATTGCTCTTTCTGGCGGACTGCAGAGGCGCAAAACTTCACGCACCAGCACACCGCGTGAAATAACTCGCACCAGTGCATATGGCGAAATTACACGCACCATTGCACCGACAGATATATAAATAAGTCAGTAGCACCTAAGCTTTCCAGTATTCACCTGAAGACGTTTGCAGGTACAAGCAATCGAAACTTCGTGAAAACCTTTCAAATCCATAAGACGATGGACGTCCGAAACGAGAGTAATCACGAAAAATGTGAAATTATACAGAGCGTTTCATCAAGTAGTTAAAAGTTTTTTCAGTTTCGAGTGAAGGTGCGAAAAGTTTGACTTATTTAAAGATTGCTTTATTTGATTTGATCGTAAAATTGAAGTAATGAACCTGGTTTCCTTCAATTTTGTTTCCACAGCATACTTGATGAACGGAATACCCCAATTTCCTCATATTTTTTCGACAAATAATTAGTGTAACAATCCTAGTTATCCATCCGATTTTCGATTCAGAACCATCAACGGATTCGTCCTAAAAATTGGAATCTAGGGAATGTGTTTCTGAAATATGTTGTCATTTGAAAAAATTGACTTTTTCCAACAATTTGTTAGTTTTGGAAATATCAAACTGCCATAGGTATCCAACGAGGCAAATAAAACTGTCATAATATTTGTTTTACTCATTATTGATGTATCTCAGAGTGGTTGAAGTGGTTTCAACGCACTCCAGATGCAATAACCAAAATGCTTCTGAAAAATCAAATATGCCAATTTTCCGTCTCAAAACTATGTGGTCGTACTCATAATCGTCCCTAGAATCCAAAAATATACAGGGTGTTCTTTTCGAAATTTCCAAGTTGGGGTCGTTTCCGGTGAAATCGGAAGTGATGGGACAGTATGAAATAGTTATTGAAAAATATTCCAATTCTTGAATACAACTCCCCTGCCAAGTTTGGATCTCATATCCTCGGAACTCTGGAAACCATGGCTTGTCTAAATTTGACACCCGGTATGTTAACAAGAAATCACCACTATCAACATTCATGACTCGAGAAAGATAAGTGCCATGTGAAGTGGAATGAATAGAAAAAAAAAACGAATTAAACGGTTTTCTTCACATAAAGGATTCAATATGAAATTGAACCAGAAAATGGTAGATCTCAGGTGAAAAAAACTACTTTCCTGGCAAATACCACGCAGAACGTTGAATGATATTCACCCGAAAATCCATGCATACTTCCATATAATATCAATGGACATTGAATGCAAATGTTTCTTTCTGATAAGCTCGATTATGTTTAATTTATGTCGTGTTCACCTAACAATCCGCATACCGGTTTCAGGCTTCTTGGCCCTCATCAGTACGGAGTAGTCAACCAGCCAAAGGTCCAAAGAACTCTGGCTGAAGTGAGACACAACGTAAACAAACCATCATCGAGCTTGTAACACCTATAGGTACGCCGGAAAAGATAAACTTTAACTGGCGGTACCTAGTGACAGAAAGAAACACTCCGAAAATCTCCCACCTCGATAGGTTTCTAAATAAAAGATTCCTTCTCAGTAGGAGTGGCAAGCCCGTCTAGCATATAGTGATAGTGGAATGCCATGTGAAGTGGAATGAATAGAAAAAAAAATCGAATGGAACGGTTCTCTTCACATAAAGGATTCAATATAAAATTGAATCAGAAAATGGTAGATCTCAGGTGAAAACTATTTCCTGGCAATAATGCAGAACGTTGAATATTCACTCGAAATCCATGCATACTCCATATATATCATGGACATTGAATGCAAATGTTTTTTCGATAAGCTCGATTATGTTTATTTATGCGTGTCACTAACAATCCCATACTGTTTTAGCTTTGGCCCTCATCAGTACGGAGTAGTCAACCAGCCAAAGGTCCAAAGATTTCTGGCTGAAGTGAGACACAACGTAAACAAACCATCATCGAGCTTGTAACACCTATAGGATCGCTGGAAAAGATAAACTTTAACTGGCGGTACCTAGTGACAGAAAGAAACACTAGGTACCGCCAGTTAAAGTTCATCTTTTCCGGCGTACCTATAGGTGTTACAAGCTCGATGATGGTTTGTTTACGTTGTGTCTCACTTCAGCCAGAGTTCTTTGGACCTTTGGCTGGTTGACTACTCCGTACTGATGAGGGCCAAGAAGCCTGAAACCGGTATGCGGATTGTTAGGTGAACACGACATAAATTAAACATAATCGAGCTTATCAGAAAGAAACATTTGCATTCAATGTCCATTGATATTATATGGAAGTATGCATGGATTTTCGGGTGAATATCATTCAACGTTCTGCGTGGTATTTGCCAGGAAAGTAGTTGTTTTTCACCTGAGATCCACCATTTTCTGGTTCAATTTTATATTGAATCCTTTATGTGAAGAAAACCGTTTAATTCGTTTTTTTTTTTCTATTCATGACTCATGTCCGAATCCTCGAAGAGAAAAGATCAATTCATAAAATTAAAGATAACCCATCGAACTCATCCGAAACACTTTCTTGCTGTAAGAAAATATCAACACGTTCGCCCATTCACGTTCAGGAATAATCGACTGTCCCTCTCTATTATCTATATTTTCCCTGAATGTCCCAGTTAGGCAAACCAGAAATCCCAGAATTTTCCACACAACTTCATGCACTACTAATTATGCTCAAAATTCACCCGTTCGGAGGTTGGCACAGTATGGAAATGATGATAATGGCCAAATTGAATTGTTTGGCTCCTCTTTTGCGTCTCTGAAACAAAAACTGAAAAAGTTACCTTGAATCAACACTCCATGTACTCCATTATTATTTTGACGTGTTTGTTAGTTGAACTTTTATTTACTTTTATTTATCTCAACATGATTGTCTATCTAAATTTGATCTGTCTAACTTTCATTTAGTTTAGCTTTAAGTAGAATGAGTAGTTTAAGTTATTGACTATCTATGTTTTGTTTTTTATGTAATAGGGTTTACTAGTTGATTGAATAAATAAATAAAAAAATAAAAATAAAGAACATCAACTTCAACTTCAGCATATCTAATAATTACGAAAGCCGGGAAGGAACCTTTTTTAATTCGATACCTAGCTCTCTATTGTTATATTTGTAATACAATGATATGGAACCCTCAGTGCGCAGGTCGCACTCGCACTTGATTGGTACATGGAAAAAAAAACAACTGCGAACTGGTGGATTCTGAGGTTTTTGGAAAGCTGAAAAACCAGAAATTACATATCCCGACCATGAAAAAAAAGTTAATGACCACCTCTTTCTGATTAATTCAGCACGCTACTGTTCACAGTTTCTGAAAAAATAAACCTCGAACTAAGGGGTGAATAATGACGGAAAACCAGGTCGCGTCGAAGCAGGAATTTGTCTCATTCAAGTTTAATGAAATGCGGTTTCTCTTGGGTCCCTCCAATTTTCCCAGAGGTAAGCAGTTATAAAGTGCTGTACATTTGCTGTCGACTGAATAAATCAGGCTTGTATTCTAGAAATAGGTGTGTGCGATCCATTGGGAGCTTATTCCACTAGAGGATTCGTGTTGCGTTAGATCCTCAATCGGAATGGATGCGAAACTGGTTGTGGCATCAAGCATTACTACTCATGAATTAATTTGGAACCAGTCTGTTGCAGATTCCGTTTATGTTGTCGGAATACGGGATATACCCTTCTGAGATGTTACATTGGGATTGCAATTGTATCTACTGAATAATTTGTGTATTTATAATGAGTGTCCCCTATAGAAAGTATGTATCACACAGAACGAGATATTCTCGTTTCACGTTCGAAACTTTTCGTAATGGATAGATATAAGACCATTTTTAACCGACGGAAACCAAAAAGGAGGAGGTTCTCTATTCGACCCGTATATTTTATGTTTTTCCATCATATTTTTTTATGTATGATCACTCATAACTTTTTACTGAGGCGTCCGATTCCGATAAATCTTTTTTCAGTAGATAGGATGTACTTCGACTTTGGTCCCATTTGAATTTAAAAGATGAAATCCACCCCTAAGGGTACCTAAATGAAGGACATTGATCACTCACCCTCTGAATTCTGGTCCGTTAACCGATTCTATCAGGCATAACTTTATACTGGGTTCTTTGATTTGGATGATTATTTCTTTAATACCTTATATTTGGATTTCGGAAGGAATTAGCCACCCTTACGGGTAGAAAAATAGGGGATACTTGATTTTTCACTAGTGAACATTAGCACACACATACGTAGTTGACAATGACAGATCGCTACTGACATTATTCTTGTTCCGTCAAAATCAGTATATTTTATGAGAGGATGGAATGATATACAAAGTAATGGAATAAACTAACCAGAACAACGAAAATAATTTATATTACAACAAATAGTAAAAGTAGATAATCATATTATTTAACTGGTAATAGTTGAAGTAAGGTGGGTAAGTAAGTATTTTGGAAGTAATCAAAAAACAAGTAGGTAGTAATTGGTAGATTTTAGCCACAAAAAATTGAAAAATAAAAACTTTTCATCAAAAAATTGAACCAACGAAATACAGAACTGAAAATTAAAAAATAAAAACTTTTTAACAAAAAATTAAACCGACGAAAAAATCTAGCAATTGAATTAGGTGAAGCGTAAAATGATGGCAGCGAGATGCACGGCTGCGTTTTGATGACTTCTTTCATAGATAATGATCTTCGATAATTGTTTGTTTGGCGCCGACTCAAAATCAGTTACTTACATTAGTTTAGGAGCTCAATTATCATTTAGACTAAGAAGGTTTATTTTATTTTTTGCTTTTCAGTTGATTTTTTCGTCGGTTTAATTTTTTGTTAAAAAGTTTTCATTTTCTAGACTTTCTGAGTTGAGGAGAGACGATAATTACTTGGCGAGAGTCAAGGTGGGGCAATATTTTATCTCTCGAAAGAAAGTAGCATATTGAGAAACAGTATCAAAGATGCATGCTATTGCATTTAACGCTACTAATTACCAAATTTGTCATATATTTCTGTAGTGAGACAATATATCTGGTTTTTTCTTAATGAAATTGTTGGGTGTTTCGAAACCCTTTCGCTCATGGCGTCTTCATATGAGGACATACAATATCATAGTTCATATATCAAAATTCCATTGTTTATTACAGTTTGTCAACGCTGTACTCATGTAGTTTGTATTTGCCATACAAAGCGATATCTGTTTCCGAATCGTTGAATCATGAGCATGAGCTTCATATGCGTATCAACAGAGAGCGCTACTTGCATAAGTTGGTATTCTATCCGAGATACACCGAGTTTATTGATGTTGTTGGCGTTTTGTAATGATAGTTAGAAAAGTGCATATTTAAGTGTGGAAACCAACAAAATTGTTTATAGTAAAAGGTAAGTGAGTTATCTGTGAGGTTCTGGTCGTCCTCATTTGAGGACATCGTGCTGTAAAGATAGTGATATGCAATTCAAATGAAAACCCACGTAAATATAAGGTTAGATATTTGAACTTCAACAAATTGCGTTTGTATGTCTTGTAGTTAAATATCTCATGATTCGTTCTAAGAAATAGTATTATTATTATTATTGTGAAATATTCAATAGTTATACGAGTGCGATGGAAATTATCGATAATTTTTGGGAAGTTTTCCCGAATGCATTTTTAGTTGAAAGAGAGCGCGAGTGCACAAAGTTCACGAGTTACAAATGCATGAGATTGTATTTTATGGGAGAATTTCATGAATAAAAAATAATTGTAGGTAAGTATAAAATATCAGTGTCCCATGTAATGTGAAAAAAATTTTAAAATGAAGTAATCAAATTGAAGGGAAAATGTTGAAAACAAAGAAGGAGTAGAAATCTTCCACAACCAGTACCACCAGCAGCATAGTATCAGGGTAAAGCAGTGGCGGACCAATCATCAATTACAATAACTGTGTGTTCAATTGCATCAATTTTAATAACTAGATATAAATACATATAAATTTGCAACGCCTATTTGAAAAATTTAAATACAAAAAACAGTAAAACTGAAATTATTGAATTACTTACTGAAAAAATAATCAAAACCAATTAACATAAAAGTGCAACGTGAAATCTCCAGCGATAAACAAATAACATTCCGAAAATGCACTCTTCGCACGACCACTCGCAATGACGTGTGCCCTCACGTGTGTGACCGATCGAGTACTTGATATAACTTCGGGAACGCTCGGCAATTTCCGGCGAAGAGACACGCCGCCGCAAAGTGATCTGGCTTGACCGAAAAACGGTCAAAAGTCATCTTTTTCGTAAACAGTGAGATTTTGAATAATAATGTTTTTTGGTTTCGATAGGTATTGCCTCAGCCTAACTTTCAATATGTTACATATTTTGGAGGAAAATACATGATATTTTTAACTGCCTATATTTTCGAAATCAGTCATCGGATTTTGATATTTTTTTGCATGGAAAGCTTATTAGCTCTAAATTGTAAATTAGTACAGATTCATGACATTTTTGAAACACAAGATGGCGGACAAGTTATATTTTTCATTAATATCGGTGTACTTTTTTCCAATATCTTGAAATAGCGATGCACTATGAACAAAAGAATGCTTATACATTTGTCATTTTATTCTTATAACGAATAGCAGTGTATCATTTTTCAGTCGAAAAACACGATATTTGTTCCATTCTGAAAATGCAAGTTATTGTAATTTTTTTTAACCAAAATGGCCTAAATTTCATTTTCTGTGTTAAGTAAAAGCACAGGTCATACCCTACAAGCACATCAACTTTTTCTACTTTTTTTTTCAGACGTATAATGCTACGCTCCAAAATTATGCAAATTCAACCCTCTGTAACCTTTAGAAAAATAAACTTGGGAACTAACTTTAATTGCGACGTATCCTTGGGGTCATTTAGAGATTCATTTATCATCTTGTGAGAATGGTATGGAAATGTCGAACTTAACCACTATTGGCCGTTTTTTTAGCAAGCATATTCTGCCGCAATCATTTCACGCTTCATGTAATCAATTCGCTTGTTTGTTTGTTTGGCGTCTCCTGAAAATTAGTTACTTACATCAGTTCAGGAGCTTATGTCTTTTAAATTTACTGTTCTACTCTCATCAAGCATTGGCCACATTGATTCAAAACTTTGCTTTTATATGTCGAGTAATGTTGTCTATGGGTTTATCTATAGAAAAAAATATATTTGATGACACATGTACACTTATTTCGGAGGACTGGATGCAACACATCCTTCAAATGGAAATATCCCGTCTGTTGTTATTATTAGACTCACGTTGGAATATTCACGCTGTCTTAGAAGCCTGAAAATCAATTTGTTCAATATGTCGAAAATATTTATTGAAAAAAAAAACAATAACTGAATCTCTATTTCTCGTGTATGCAACAAATGACTCTGTAGAGATATAGAGGGAAGCATCATAGATCCCCGAGTATCTCGAAGAATTATTGCAGGAATGGGAAAAAAGGAGTAAATAAAGAATTTAAATCGCAGGAAGAGCAAGATAATGTAGATGGAAACGGAAGTGCAAGTAATCCCATAAGAGCACACCATTCCGGATTCCAAAATCTGAGCTTTCAATTTCGTTCAGTCAGCGGGGCTTTTTTTTCTGCATGAGGTAACAGTAGCCATTTTTCCTTTTCACATAATAGCGTGGGAGTATAACTCTGAAGTGGCGCAGCACGGAGAGGAGTGTGCGTTAGCGGCCATCTTGGAATACGCGTTTTCTCATATATCTCATAAACGAGTTGTCGGACGCGAAAAATACATCAGATCTTTTTTTCAGATAATTGAGTGTTCTTCCATTACCTTCGATTATTTTTTTCTCTAAGGTTAATGTTTATGCAAGTTTTTGAGTCAAAATAGGAACGCATGCTTTTTCTGTTTGTTATATTGAAAGTAATAGAGTAAAAAACTTTTTTTTCGATCTACATAGTTTTCGCACAGTAGATAGCTAAACAAAAATTCTTTACATACAATGAGACCGGGGAAAGGAACAAGAAGAGTGGCAAGTTAATCGAGGGG